>PVIJ01003677.1:0-130181 GCA_004024925.1 Scalopus aquaticus
AAGCAATTTACAGATTCAATGCTATTCCAATAAAAATCTCAATGACATTCTTCAAAGAAATAGATTGACTACTGATGAAATTCATATGGAACCACAAAAAACCTCGCATAGCTAAAGCCCTCCTAACTAAAAAGAAAGAAAACGGAGGAATTTCACTCCCTGATTTCAAACTATATTACAAAGCCATAATAATTAAAACCTTGTCAGACTTTCAACACCTTTCTGCTAAGGGCATTCACATGCGAGTTGCCCAAGGTAGCTCCGCTCCAGCTCTGCCCTGTAGGGGGCTCCCCTTCACACTCCGGCCAGTACTCACTCCTTTTTGCCCTGAGAAACGCTGCAGGTGGATGCCAAGCAGCCCCTTGTGCTCTCACAGCGCCCTCACAAGCCGCCGCCATGGCTGCTCAGTCTTAAGCTCTAGAAGGCCTGAGGTGGGCCCAGGAATGCACGAGCCCCTGCCCAAAGTGAGGGTTCAGGAGTGAAGCTCTCTCTGTTAACTTAGGCCAATGAGGAGGCTTTAAATCTCTTGTTGAGTCTCCTATTTGGATCTCTTATCACCAAACTTGGGGCTTGTCTGTGATGTAGGTGAGGGCTCAGCTGTATAACTACCTTTGACTATCTCTTTCATACATTCTGCAGATGATCTCGAAAGTCCTTTCAAATACAGTGTTTATTGTCTCCAGGTACACCACCAGAAACTTCTATTTAATAAAGGAGTCGTTCTGCAAAGAAAAACGGGGCGAATAATATGGAGCAATGCTGAACCAGCAAAAACATCTACCAGCGTGTAGCTGTATGCCCAAGCAGCTCACATACACTTCCCTGCAGCCCGCGATGCTCCTGAGCAACAGACACATAGACCCACCTGCTGACTTGACATCTCGACTTGAGGCAACTCAAAGGCATCTCCAATTCCACTCATCATCTGGCTCCCCACCTCTGACCTCTCAGGGCGCTTAACTTGGCGGGGGTCACGGTCCCTCTCTTTCCTTCCTCCACTCAAACTCATTACTAAAATGACTTATTTTATCTCCTAAAATAGTATCTCTTTACATCGTGATTAGCATGTCATCATCTGAGCTCATCTCAACCATCATCTGTCACCTCCCAGGCCTCTGCCTCCACCTGACCAGCCCCAGCTGTCGTCTGCACTGTTGTCTCATTTCTCTTTAGTAAGTCTAGTTTCCCCCCGCATTTGTGTCTAGTCAGAGGCAGATCACACAGCGACTTGAACAGGAAGCTCAAAAGTAAAGACCTGTTAACCACGTAAAGGCAGCTAGTTACTAAGTGAGAATAAGCGGAAAAGAGTACTCTAGGCCGCAGGGGAGTTCCCAGATTGGGAGAGAGTCTTCTGCCCAAGGCCACGGGGCCATCTTCAGTGCGGAGGATGGGGCTAGCAAAGAAGTCCACTGCGTGGCCTTGCCCAGAGCTCGTCCAGTCAACGCAGGCAGAGGTTGGTAGGTGGAGCACTATGGGGCTTAGCAAGCTGGACGTCTCCTGCTGGGGTCCTGACAGGCTGAGGCGGGGAGGCTATGAGCAGCAAGCAATCTTCTGGTGTGCGAGAAAGACTTGCTGGGCATCGGTTTACTGGAAAGTCACTGGGAAGATTCCTGCAGAGGATGCTGGGTACACTCTGGGACACTGGCTGACGCATCCTTGGAACTTGCTACAAGGCTGTCTTCGAGGGCTCCTCGGAAACTCCTGAGTGAGAGCTCCTCTGAGGGCGAATGTGTCCTGCCGGGTCAAGCTGGGTTGTCACGCCATCCAGAGCTGGGAAGAAGCCCTTCGCTGTGCAATGTCTGTCCACACCCCTGCTAGCTAAGGACAAATGCTTGCGAGACCCACCACCAGCATCCCAGAGAAATGAAGGGTGGGTGAGGAGCAAGAGACAAGAGATTGATAACGTCCATATCACCTATGCTTAAAACTCTTCAGAGTCCCATTTTTATTGTGCCTCAGTTAGCCCGAAGTGTTCTACACATGTTTCTACTCCCAGGGTGAGCAACAGAAGTGTAGACAAATCAAGACTTGGACATTTGCTTGAGGGGTGTTGTCATTGGTTGTTCACCGAGTATTCCTATCAGTCCACAAGGCTACGGGTTAGAGTCCTTGATCCGGGTGTGTCTGGGTTGAGCTACCTGTATACTTCTGGCCAATGAGTTGTGAGTGAAAGTGAAAAGAGTGCAGAGGTGTGTTGGCAAGTGTTCAACAGCTAGCTCTCTGTTGGGGGCAGGGAGGACATTTCTGTGCTGGGCAGTTTTCTGGGGTGCAGATACTCCTGCCTGGACTGATCTGAAGCTACCACCTTGACGATGGTGACGTGAGGCTGGGAGCCCGTGCACCCCCGTGAGCCTGTTCAAGCTGCACTCACCCTCCCCTGTGAGTCACTTCTGGGCCCAAGACTTAACTGTTGGTGGGAGACCCTCCACAGGGTTCTTTGTCTCAGGAAGCACAGGAGTGGGAGAGGGTCTCTGCGTGAGCACAGAGTCCCCTGCCTCCTGGCAATGAACAGGCCTGTGCACGAGGAATAAACACTTTGCTTCTCGGTCTCGAGTTATGGGGTCTGGGGGTAGCGTGGCTCTAGCATTTCCAGCCTAACCTGTCCGATGGTCTCCTCATTCACTGGAGCAGAGTCCTTTGTTCTCCTGCCAGTGATGCCTTTGGACTCCTGCCAGATTAAGTTCTGTAATCATGTGGTTGTTTTTTTTTTTAATATTTCATCTCTTATTAAAATAGTTAATGGCCCCACTTTGGCCCCTGTCAAAAATATAACGTCTTAACTTTTGATCAAAACACCAATGATCGCCACACACGTCCTCACGCTGCATTTTCCATCTCACTCTTGCTCACGGTTTCTTCGTGCAAACTCACCTTTCCTCAGCAATGTCTTGGGCTTTTTCCATGCTCATTTCGCCTACACCTGATACTTATCATAGTGTCTTGAACATGAAATGTTTGTTGAATGTTCTTTCTGCTTATCTCTACTTATCTCAATCAAACAATTCTGATTTCAAATGTAATATTAAATACATAATTATCCAGGCATCTGGAGAGACTGTTTTCTGGTTACCTTCAAGTAAGTGCAGGGTCTGAAGGTGTTTGCTAAGCAGAAGAAATTCTCTGCTTATGAGTCACGACTATATCTTAAACACACACATATAAATTATACTGCTCGGGGGGGCAAAGGGGCATAGTAAATAGAGAGCTGGACAAAGAGAAAGAAACAAAGAAGAAAGAGACAAGACAGAGGAAGAAAATGAGTGACAGGAAACCCAAACCAAGATGACTAGAGCAGTGATGAGAGGAAAGAAGCAAATTCACCGAGATTACGGAGCACGACAGGTCAGCACAGCTCACGGCCGAGAGGCAGAAGCAGCGTCAACAGGGAAGTAAAGCACAGGCGGGGAGAAATCAAACCGAGCTGCAAGCATTTCTGTGCAGAAGGTCGCTGTTTCTAATTCTTCCACTTGTCTGAGGGGCAGGTATTATTTCTAGTTTTCAGATTTAGAAATGAAGACTTGAAGGTGGTAAGCAATGTCCCCAAGTTCTCACAGCTCGTGGGCGAGGCTCCCTTCCTCCCAATCATCCTTCCTCCCTCTGGGTCGGCTCCCATTCAGCTTACCCTCCTCCATGGTGCCACACCTTCAACCCAGGTTTACCCCAGCTTTACCCTCCTCTCCCTCACCTTCCCCACCCCAGCCGGGAACTGGCCAAAGGGTGTGCTTGGGGCCCAAGTCTAAATGTGAAGACATGGAAGAAGGCTACTGAGAGGCCTCTGAGCGAGGGTTTGCTTCTTTCTAAGCGCGCCCTAAAGCAGGGAAGACCTCTCCTCGCACTGCAGGCTGCTGTGGGTGCCTGCGACATCAGCAACTGCCACAGCCTCTAGCTGTGGTCTGAGGAAGGATCCAGAACACCAGGGATGGTGATAAAAGGAAGGAGGAATCTGGGTCTGTGATGTCCTGAAAGGGAAACTGAACTGACCCCGCAGCCACCGCATCTCCCCCTTCCTCGGTGGGAAATAATCTGTTTACTGAGGAAGGCGCGTGAGTCGGAGCTTTAAGTTCCTGTCCCCAAAGCATGCTGAGTTCCGTTTGGCCCAATACACGGTGGCGGACGACTACAGGCGTGCGGGTGGTGGGTGTGGCCTGGTGACGCACGTCTAGAGAGGCTGGCCCCGCACCTCCAAGCCATAGAGTGCATTGTGAACCAGGCTCACCTCAGTGAAACAAATATATTTTAAAAAATTAAGAATTTAAATTCCATCGTTTTGAGTCCAAAGTCCAAGCCCTTTTGAAGGCACATACCTCGCCTGTGTGGGCATTACTGGATGTAACACTGATTCTTAAAGACTAGGGTGGATCATGTCACGCATGCCCCCCTATTTTCATAAGAAATTGAAAGTTATCCTTCTTCAGCAAAGGAATATGTCAGATATTCTGGAATAGGATTAAAAAGAAAACAACTCATAAAGGATAACTTCAAAGTTAAAGTTATTTATTCATTCATTCCAAACAGACCCCCCTCACCCTCAGGAGACAATGGAGAGGCTCCGAGGGTCACGCCCAGTCCAAATACAGCCTCCATGGTTTGCTCATATGGGGTGTTAGTGAACTCTAGGTATTTAGTAAATACCATGCTGCGCGCCAGCAATTTGGAAGATAAATGGGATGTGAGGTCAAAGTAGTAGTATTCATCAAATTAAGTAACCTATTATAATGGCCTGTAATGATGATGATTTATTTTCAGTGCTCTCCAGTTACCCTCTGCCTCTGATAATAATTCAGAAGATGGACATCGTGTCGTTGATGTAACGTTCACATCTATGCGGTGGGTCTGACCCGTCTCCTAAGGGCCAAGGCATCATTGAGAAAAGTGTGCTGGATGTAACGAGTTGCAAGATCTGAACGTATAACTGTAGGGAGGTAGTACAGATGTCGGAAACAGATGGGTGGTTAAACCAAAAACCCCTTAGAGTTCAAATTTTCAAAGAACCAACATGTTTAGACAACTTAATCTGTGGAACTTCTCTTGGTCAAAAATGCGGAGATACTGAGGGAAAGAACCAGCAATGGAAGATAACAATTTTCCCAACAGAGACACACTGTAAATTTTTGCAGGATCACGCGTTAAAGACCTGGGTCCTGGAGACTACTTAGAGATGTACAGGTAGCGCTACAAATGACTTAGCAGGAAATGAGGGGCTATTCCATCATCCTTCATAAATCATGATTTGTGGGCTTTCTCCAGCTGGTTTGAGGTGACAAGATTATTGAAATGATCTTGGAAGGAAAGGGTTCATGAAGTGATGAGGGAAGACAGACAATGTTTTTAGTGGGAGAAATGGCATATGCAAACACAGGAAGAAATAATGCCTGACTTAAATGTTAGTAGCATTTGAGTAGTAGTGTTACTGAAGGTATTATCTGGTACAAAGAGAAAGGACATTGGTGAGATGTCCTGGGAATGCAACAAGAGTCACTCAAGTTAAAGTGTTCCACTACCTTCTACCTGGGAGCTATTGGTCTGTTAGTTAAAAGAAAAGAAACCTGGAGTTAGAACCTGATGATTGAGGTTAACTTCCAGGTCTACTGATTAGTAGACCACAGCCTCCTCAATTATAAAATAACTAGCTGGCATTGCATTGTCATCATGCAAATTAAGTGGGGCTAAGGTAGTGTTTAGTAGCTGACACAGAGAAGGCACCCCAAGTTTTCCATCTTTTCAGTTATCCAGAATTAAGACATACACAATCCCAAAGTGGTTACTTCTGAGTTATTTCTTGTTAAGTTACTATTAAGAACCCACTAGAAAAATAGCCTATTAGCAATGGATCGATGTAGATTTGTTGTATAGCCAGAAAGCATGTCAAGTCTCAGCTCTTGAATACCTTTATTCTTATGCTAGTTGACTGCTGAGGTGAATAAATTCTCTGCCTCCCGGACGGACGAAGTCCACCTCCCCCACCAATGCCAAGTCCTCTGGCAGCCCTCCCTCTGCCATACCTCTAGTAATCGACAGGTGGCACTATGTTCGACGCTCTATAAATGGATTTCCTGTGGAAAGGCTCTTTCCCCCAAAGTTTCAACTGAGCAGTAACCGGCACTGTAATCAAGATGACATCACCATTTATCTTCTTCCCAACACTGTAATTCCTGCTCTTGCCCAGAGTGTTGTGGCCCAATTGCTTCCAAAGATCTTCTCAGGAAATGCTCTGTGAGCAAATTAAAGGGCAGACAGGAATAACTGGTAATTATCTATGCACAAAACAGCACATTGCCAAGTTCTTCTGTGGCCACCAAGAGGAAGCACTGGGAAGAACTGAGGGCGCCGAGGTGCGTGCCCCGCAGCCCCAACAGCCCAGCCATTGGGAGAGGCACTGCGCGGTGAGAATCAAGGACGCACAGCTATCAGAGCACCATGAAACGTTAACACTCAGACTAGAAAATAAAGTACTCATTCTCAATTTCCCCATCTATGGGATCAGGGTGATTACGCACCTGCCTTTCTCAGAGGGAGAGAGAATTCTGATAGGCACGTGTTATTGTTTAGAACAAACCTGTCCAGTACAACTTTGGAGACCTCCCACATAGCTGCACCATCCAACATGGCAGCCACTGGTCACACATGGCTACTGAACACATGAAAGGTGGGCAGTGCGCCGTGGAACTGAATTTGTAAGTTTAACTTAATTCAAACAGCCACATGTGGAGAGTGGCTACTGCATTAAACAGCACAGAGAAGTTACCAGTCTGCACGACACCCGCTAGTCCACGTTTGTTCTACAAGCATCCCGCAACCCAGTCTTGGCCTGGGTGCTGCCAACGCGAGAAAACCAGGGTCTCCCAGGGTGGCACCCTCCAGGTCAGGCCCCTGCTAAGAGGAAGATGAACTTGCTGTCGACTCCAAGTCATACTTTGAGGATCTTCTGCCCTGGGTCCCAGCACTTTCTTCTGGGAGACCAATAGATGTAATTACTCAATTTAGCTGAGGAGCTCTTGAGAGCCTGAAAACTTGTAATATGTCCCAGGCTAGTCTATAGATTCCAAAAAAAAAAACATGGTCAGAAGACGATCCAGTACTTCAGAGCACAACTCCTGGAATCAGGCTGCCTAGGTCTAAATCTCATCCACCATTTAGCAAATACACACAGAGAACAAATAACCCATCATAATTCCAGCTGTGATTTTCCTCATCCTAAGAGCATAGGACAGCTGAAGGAATTAACTAGGACTGAAAATGCAGAGAGCAAGGCCCACTGTAGACAGCCCAGATGCGCGAGCGCCTCTTGCTGTTATGGTCTCCTGGCGGTGCTCTCCCAACCCGAAATGTCCTCTTAACCTGCAGACTTCAGAATGGGAGGGTGTGTGCACACCTTCTTTTCTTCTTCCCTACTTTAATTGTTGTGGTGTTGTGGGGTTCTGCTTTATCCTAAAGTAATGTAAGAACTTCTTGGCTGGGAGAATCCCAGGATATCTTACGGGTTCCAGCCTGCCAGAAAGACGCGCTCACAGACATTCATAAATCAAAATCGCGTGGTTCCCACGCTCTGTTTATGAGCCGCTCCCTTCCGTCAGGTCCTGTGCCAGGAAGAGGCGGAGAGAAGCTGGGGAGGGGGCGGCCACGAGTTTCTCTTCATGTGGAGGAACTGACAGCAATACCTCCTCCAAGAAGCACTTCACTTACATGCTACCGATCAGCGGGAAGGGGAGATACTGACGGGCAACCCAGACAGTAGTGTGCCAGTGTGCGATCACTGAGGCGTCGCCTCCAGGCGGTGATGCAGAGAGGACAGGCAGGGTCGGCGCGTGCCACTGATGCCCAGAGGCGCTAGAGGGAGCTGACCGCTAATGCCCCAGGAATCTGGCAAGTGGGTTGACTTCACAGCGGTAGTAGCTTGAAATCAGGCAAGAGGGGAGTAATTGTAGGACAGAAATCAGCACATGCTCTACTCCCACCCTCACCTCCTGGAGCCCTTCTTGCCCGCTCCTGTCTCCTGAGCTTCATGTGGAGATCTCACTTCTGCCTCGAAGGCACAAGGAAAGGTACCCACCTGTTAAGTTTATGATGATATTTTAGAGGTTTTGGTATTGTCAGATCAACTTAGACCAGCTGAAGTAATGGATTATCTGAGAAAGAAACTTTTAGCTATTGTGTTGGAATTATCTTTGTTCACACTATCTTGTGGGTCAAGATCCCCTTGCATGAGATACGAGCACCAGACTCACATCAGAAACTGAATTCTCACGTGGCTGCTACTACGTGATTCATGGAGGGATCCCTGGAGACCCAGTGGCCTTGGAGGAGCTGTGTGGGCATCAGCTTATCTCTGACACAGGTTGTGGGGAGTTAAACTGGAGAACGGGGTATCGATTATAGCATAAAATATAAAAACTTCATGAAAGTCTTCTTGGTGCCATCTTCACTAGGAGATGAATGGCCATGTGCATTCTGCCATGAAAGGCAAGTGTAGTATGGGAGGCCACAGCCAATTTTAGCTGAAGAGAACCAAGAATTGATGTCAAAGAGGAGTACCAGCCATCACTTCCAATGGGGGAAGTAGGAGGCCGGAGGCAGGGGCCAGGGCAGCGTGAAGGAAGCAGTGTTGCTCATGGTCTGTGATGGGTCCAGCAGTCTTCCCCCCCCCCCCCCCCCCCGTGTGGATAAAAGCTGTTGACCAAAAAGGAAAACAATCAAGGAAGTTCTGAAGAGATGCAATAAAGGATGGGTTGGTGTGGATACAACTGAGGAAGTTACAGTGTAACACAGAATTATGGGACCTCCCTGGTGGCGCAACGGGTTAAGTCTCAGCACTATGAAGCTATCTGCAGCCACTGCAGCATGAGTTCAATTCCCAGCCAGGGAGCTTCCCACGTGGCACAGCAGACCTCTCTTATCTCCCCACTGCTCTCCTCAGCAGTGTACTTCAGCAGATCTGCCTGTTCTGCTCCCTACTCTGTCTCTGGTGAACCCTCTCACCCCCCACACACCTCTGGCCTACACCCCAGCTTGTATGCATAAATAAAAAATAAATCTTTTCAAAAAACCATAGAATTATGGGACTAACCATCATTCCAATCACAAAAACAGCACAGCAGAAATCGAACCCGGCAAGAGGCCAGCATCTTACACCTGACGGTGACGGGCCAGTCAGGTGAGTCTTGTCTGTTGTCCTGCTCCCAGGAGCCAGCTGCTGGGCACCACGAGACCTGTGCCTAAGTTCACAGCTAACTTGGGCATCCAGGGATGTCACTGGGTGACGCTCTGGGCCCTCAAACTGTGTTGCCTACAGGGTGGAGGCATTCTTTGTTGAGCTCACGCCTCCCACCTACATCAGCGGAAAGCTGCCCCTTGCTCAGCCATTGCACTTCCCCTGCGACAGGCGGCTCACTGTGCCAGGCAGGGGGTCCTATCAGGCCTTGTGTTGTGGAGTGCTTCCTCTATTTTTTCCACCACTTCTGTCTTGTTTAAAGCAGCTCAGATGCAGGTTGATTCTACACCTCTAAATCATGTCATCAAAATCATGTAATCACCTCTAAATCATGTTACCTCAAAAAAAAAAAAAAGACAGACCCTTTGTAAACCAATGTTACCTCAATAAAACTTTTCTGAAAAAAAGTTAATACCAAAGCATCGGGAAGCAGAAACGCGGCAGAGGCTATGTGAGTCAATCAAAAGCCGCCGGCGCCAGAGGCCTGCTTTCTGAGAGGCAGGTCAGCACATCACTGGGCTGGATAAATTGAGGCAGGTGGCCGTCGTGAAGGGACTAAGAATCATTGAAGGGTTGTATCGTTTTTATAAGTATGTTAAAATATATTTTTATACTGAATACTTGTTTCTGGGATTCTTAAATAGCATCGTATTTGACAACACTTAGCAAGAACTGCACTGTTAAAGGGACTTTGGAAGCCAGTAATTTCAAAATGATGGTGGTGTTGTGTGGAACGAGATTTCAGAGCAACCCTTTATTCCACCTTCTAACATCTCTTTCCTGTCTGTCTGGAGAAGGCAGGAATCTAATTCCCTTCATATCCTGCGAGTTCTGGCTTGTTATTCTGTGAGCTGTGAGACAGAAGCTCGTGTTTGCAGGCCCCTTTGTAATCAATTATTCATCTCTTGCAGGATTACTCTTTGGTTATGTCAATTCTTTCTGCTCTTTCTGTTATTCGCATAAAAGCTGTATAGCAGTAATTTTATAAAATAAAAATCATCCATAATGCATCCTAACACAACTTGTCTTATTTGCATATGCTTTCCTAACTTTTGCCTTTCTGAATAATATTTGTTAGAGTACCAGAACTGTATATGAATTTAATATTTTTAAGTTAGCATTGTGATGTGAAGATGACTTTCTCCCTATATAACTTCAAAATATAAATAGTTTGCTGTACGTATGCAAGACAGTGTGTGCAGCATGTTAAATAACTCCCTGCTGTTGAACAATAAGGTAGCTGCCAGTTTTCCCCGTGAGAAAGAGGGCTGAAGTGGAGACGGGACGAATGAATTCCTTGATCGTCTTTTATCTCCTCGGATACTAGTTCAGAATCTGGTGGGCAACAGGCACAAATACACACCTGAACAGTTATTTAATGATGATACTTTTGTTTCCTCTGATGAATTATTTCTTTTGGATGAACTGGAAAGAGTAAGAGAGATACCTGGACCAAAGTGCACATTCGGAAGGTCTTACATCAATTCTTCAAAGCATGTTCCCTATTATTTTTTCCAGTTTTGGCTTTGCCATAGCAATGGTGCCCAATGTTGTTTTAATTGCACCATGAAATGTGCACAGTGTCATCGTGTGAGTGGCTGTTTCACACCCATTTTCTCCTCTGGAGACTATTTTGATCACTCTTGAAGTCCAGGTGTCCAGCACAGGGCTTGGGATGGTGATATCTTTGTTTTTGGTTGTTTGTTTTTTTTTTTTAAAACTGAATGTAGAGTAGTATTTCTCTTGATCCATGTTGAGTTCAATATGGCTTTGGGTTGTAAACAGTAACCCTCAGATGAGAGTCTCTTGTTTTGTCCATGCTTTATCTGCATGTTCTAATTGAAAAATCAGGTTTTGGCGATAGAGTTTCTTAGGCATATGTGCAATCATCTAACATTTACTGAACACCACATTTGTACCAGACCATGTGCCAGGAGCTTTATTTACCCTGAAAACAGCTGATGAATTCTGCAGATGCGAACCCTGGGAGCCCAGCAGGCCAGCAGCAAGTCCCGGCGGTCACAGGCAGTTCCGGGTGAGGGCAGGATTCCATCCTGATGTCCAGAGCAAACTCTCTTCATTTCACTGGCAGCCACTGCCTCCTACTCATAGAAGTGATGGGCACAGTGAAAAGGGTGGTTTAAAAAATTGTGAGCCAACATTAAAAAATCTGGAGAATTTACATAGCCATCCAAAATGCATTCCCCTGTTTAGCAGCTGGTAGGTGTTTGGAAAGGTCAGCTGTCGCCAGTAGCCATGCCCACTGGAGCAGGGGCTGCCCCAGGCCTCTGCAGACTCCGCCACCCGCTACTCAGCGAGGCTGGGTCAGCATCAGCGCCCACTGGCCACCTTCTCACACTGGAGTTTTCTTCATGGAGGGGAAGCATTTCTCTGCAAATAAGTCCCGATGAAAATAAGCAGGTGGAGAGAGGGGTGATGGGAGAGAGCATGTTTCTTTTTTGGAGGTAAAGTGTATGCCAATGTAGCTAGTGTGAAAGCCAGAGGCCTGACCCTCTGCTGAATTTAGACTGGCTGCAGGATTTGAACATCCTCCTCGATCCTCGTAGGATTCTCATTGTATCCAGAACCAAATTTTATTTTCACTACAGTTGTTTATGAATTGTTCATGTTGCTAAAACTTGAATTATAAAAGCTCTTGAATCAACAGGGATAAAGAGGCTTTGTTCTCTGGGGCACCTGCCTGCCAATAACATTTTTTTCCTTCAGGAGTATTAAGAGCAAAGACATTTTAATAGCTAAAGAACAGCTATAAAAACTAGACATCAATAAGTGACCCAGTTTGGATCGAATAGATAGACAATGGAGGCAGCTTTTCCCTTAATTCCTACTCACACTCCTACGCACGGACTTCGCTCTCTGGACTTCACCGTCTGATAAACAAAGCCGAAGCCTCTCAAACAATCTCCCTGTGCTGCCCACTGCCGAGCCCATCGCCAGAGCTTGTTCCAACCGCTGACGGTAGCGTGGCAGCACTGCTCCCAGCAAATTAAGTCACTCTCCCCAGCCAACCAACCAAGTTAGCGACAAGGAACGGTATGAAAACCAATATACAGAAGCCGTGCATGGTTTCAAAAAAATGACTCGGTGCCTTCCCATGAGATGATTTTGCTCGATAAAGGGAGCAGAGTCTGGGAGGGAAGGAGGAAGGGGGTGCAGACAGAAAGACCGAGGGTCCCTTTGTTAGTTTGCAAGGGCTTCCTTTACAAGGTGCCACAGACTTGGGAACTTAAACAGCAAAAATGTGTTTTCTCACAGTTCTGGAGGCTGAGGTTCCAGATCAAGGTGTCAACAGGGCTGGTTCTTTTTGAGAACCACGAGGGAAGACTGTTCCAGATCTCCCGTTGGCTTGTACATGGTATCACACCCCTGTGTCTTCACATGGTCTTTCCTCTGTATCCTAATGTCCTCTTCTCATAAGGAAAATACACTGAATTAAAACCCACCCTAATCTAATTACTACTTTAAAGACCCTATCTCCAAATGCTACTATGTTTTAAGGAAGGTACTAGGTGGGCCTCCCTGGTGGCGCAGCGGTTGGGAGCTGCGCTGTGGAGCTGTCGGCAGCGGCGACGCAAGTTCGACGCCCAGCCAGGGAGAATCCCACATGGTGCGGCAGACCTCTCCTACCTCGCCCGCTGCTCCCCTCAGCAGTGTATTTCTGATCTGCCTGTTCTGCTCCCCAATCTGTCTCTGGTGAACCCTCTCGCCGCCGCATACCTCTGGCCTGTACCCCAGCTTGTATGTATAAATTTAAAAAAATTAAAAAAAGGAAGGTACTAGGTGTCAGGAATTAAACATAGGAGTTGGGGGTAGGAATAATTTATATCATAACAGTCTCCCCCAATTCCCCCATCAACTCATAGTGAGGATTAGGAAATCATTGAGAAGTAAAAAGAAATCACTCAACTCCAGAGTGAACCACTTTCAATATTTTGACTTTTTTTCTTCCCAGTTTCCTTTTATGTAATATGTAATTTGGTTTTCTCATATGATTGAAATCATACTGTATATACAATTTTGATTTGTGTTTTCATCAATTAATATTATCAAATGAGCAGTTTGCAGATATTACACATTTTAAATTTTATGTTATTTTCTCTAAGTTTGCGGAAACATAGAAATTTGCCTTAAAAAAATCAGCTGGTCCTATTTTTGTATTATTTTGTTTATATAACAAGAGACTATTTATTCATTAAACACCCAAAACAATTGAAAGATGAAATTCTGATTTTTTTCCCAACTGGAAGACTGTAATATCTTTGTCAGATCTGGGGCTTTGGTCATCCTCAGCTTAGACTTCTTATTTCCTTCATAAATAGTGGATTTATGTTTTTTAATAGGATATATAATTCACCGTATTTTTCCAATTAATATATATTAATGTCAGATTCATTTGAAGTTAACCTCTTTTATATTGGTTGTTTACCCTTTCTCATTTCTAAATGATCTACCTATTTATTTTTCTCTACTCTTCATTGTTAAATTTACCAATAACTCATTTATTTTATTAGCATTTTAAAAGATGGAGTTATTGTTATTTCCTATGTTTTGTGTGTGTGTCTAAATTTGTTTTTGTGATTTGTATTTACTTCTTTTATTTTTTGAAATGTTATCTTCTTCAAAAATTCTAGCTGAATTCACAGATTGTTCACCTGGTCTTTAAAATGACCTTAGGTGCTATATATTGCAACCAACTACTTAGGAGCTTCCTAGAAGACTGTAGCAATTTCAGTTGGATTGTTATTAACTGCTCTGTCCTCACAGCCATAGTCAGCTCTTTAAACAAGTGGTGCAGGAGAATGGGGTTGTCTTTTCTTTTTCCTATGAGGTTCTTTGGGCTAATTCTCCGAAAATATTTCGAGGTGTGCTGCAGGCGGCCCCAAAGAGTGCCCCAGTTGCAAGGTGTCATTCACAGTGTGAACTGTGGGGAGAAGGGGGCTTTCCGGGGGGAGCACGCCTTGGGCCTGGGCCCTCCACAACCTGCAGGGGGTGTTAGGAACCCAACAGACAGGGTTTGTGTTTAATCCTAGTCCCAAAGTGAATCTTGACAGATAATTCTGCAGAAGAAAAAAGTGCACTGACTCTTATCCAAGATGGCGAAACGCGGGGGACAGTGACCTCACTTTAGTTTTTAATCTCTACACTGAGGAATGATCATATATTTCATAAATCTAGAAATTATAATTCAAATACATAAGCTATTATGCATTGATTCCTAATCACTAGTATGAAAAAAATCCAAGCAAATATCTGTGCTTTACTATTAAACCAAAAATTATAAATTATTATATCCATTCTGATCATAACGCTTTGTATCAATATTTATTCACGTGGATCAAAACTAAGACATATTAAAACTGAAAATAATGGATTTTTTCTTTTGTAAAGGCGATACCAGATGTTGTAGTTACATATAATTTTTCTCTGAGGCAAGCAAAAGAAAAGAACTGTGGGTCTTAGAAAAAAACATTTTTCGGTGCTTTTCAAAGTGCATTGTTCTTTTGACTGAAATGTGCTTTTTTAGAAGGGCATTTCAGGCATAATGAGCGGCCCAGCCTATATTCCCTGCCCGGTTAACTATGAAATAAGTGGCTGTTTCTCATTCATCACTGGTTGCCCTGGCCTCTGCCTGTCACTGTGCATCTTTGTAGGCCATGAATTTTCCAAGACCGGGATCCGAGCCCTCCCTGACCAGTTAGGCACAGTCAGCCTGTGCCGGGTTGTTTCTTTCTCCCTCCAGCAGCGATAATCCACGAGGAGGCTGGTTTTCCTACTGTGGAGTAGAAATTGGCAGCAGGTGGTTCTCAGTCATTTGGACAGCACCTCATTGAGTTGGCACCTCTTTCTAAAGCACAGCAGGAAAATTGCTCAGTTGTCAATCCTTACGTGAGGCCATGCCGTTTTTAAGAATTTCCTTCAAAAGCTTGCCTAATTTATGATAAAGCCATGGCAGCTTTCTACCACAGTCAGAGCACTGAAACAATGCAGTTGAGTTGTTTAGTTTCATGTCGATGTTCTTTGAACTTTGCTGTGTTTTATTTCAAGAATCCAGGTTGCATGTATGGCGGCCTGGGCAGTGCCTGGCTTTAGGGACTTACAAAGCATATTTTTTCTGATACGACCTGGGTAGAATCTCATTCTTGATCCCAAGACCAGTACCCTTGTTCGTTTTAATCTTATGAAAAGACAGAAAATTCTATGTGTGAACAGGCAAGATGAAAACAAGTTTAATTTCATGCCACAGGGTAGACCTGGGGGATAGTTAAGCCAAGACATATCTGGAGAATAAATGTAAACATGTGATTCCAGACTGATTTCCTCCTCTGAAAACCAAGCACACCATAAACGCCAACTGATAAACATGATGTCTTGACTCCAATAAATCCCAAACCCTGTTATTTAGAACTGATTAGGTGCTCTGTGGTTGTGGGTTTTGAGCAAGCTTAGAAAATAAGCGCTTGAAGAAATAATTAGTTTTTCAATTTACAGATTTGATGTAGTTGATTGCTTCGTGTAACCCCTGAGTTCTCTCTCCACTATGGTTTTTATCAATTTTATACTTAGTATCTGTTACTAAAATAGAAAAACTTGGCCAAATATGATTTAGAGATTTGACTTTGCTTTTAATGAGAAAAAGCATATCTTTAATCTATGTACATAATGGTGTTAGAAGTTTATGGACGGTTTGAAACGTCCTCCCACTTTTCCACAGCCCTGTCAAGTCCTCCTACCCTGACCCACTGGGGCTAGAAACGCCCTGAAATTGGGAGAAACAAGTGAGGCCAGACCTCGCCTGAGGCTTTGAAGCCCAATCAGAAAGGCAACTTTCAGGCACAAAACCCCACAGGCACATGGGAACACTGCCAGAGAGCGACCAGACACAGATCAGTGACTCCACGGAGCAGCCAATGTGAGCAAGTAAACAAGAGGCACATTGGGGGTGGGGGAAAGTCAAAAGCCATTGTTGGGGCAAAGGAATAAATAATGCCCCCAAAAGGCAAAGTGTTTGGGTCAACCCAGCCACTCCCCCGTCCTTCAGGAGCCGGTGAGGACAGGTAGGGAGTAGAAAGGACATTGGGGATTGTGGTTGTTATGAAAGAATCTGTGGATTCTTGACTTTCTTACTCTTGAACCTGAAAAGGTTGTGAGTTATTTGTGACTGAAAAAGTGTGGCAGAGATGACTCCCAAAGCAAGGTCAGAATAGGAGGTGACAGAGATTTTGCCTTTTTGCCTGTCACTACACTGGATGTCTGAGCCACATGCAGGCAGTGTGACTTCCCTGTGCAGCCATGCTGGGAGGAAGCCCAGGCTACCGGCAGAGCCCACAGCAGACGCTCTGGTCAGCAGCCCCCGGTGGCACCAACTCCAGACCTGACAGTAACCACGTCCTAGACTTACTCCAGGGCCCAACTTTCCAGGGCCTTATTATTTGTGGTACCATTTCCCAGGTCAAAGTCTGTGTGGATGCATCCAAGTGTTCAAGAATAGAGTTTGTGCATCTCACTAAGTAAGCATGGGTCAGGTGCCTAGGACTAGCTGCAAGGGTTCCTGGGAAAACTGGTACCTGGAATTTTCCGTTTCTATTTCCCACCAAGATGTAATGTCAGGGAATTACTTAAATACAGGGATGGAGTTTAGATAATGAATGGGAAAAGGATGTCAAATATGTACTAAAAGTGTTGATTATGGGATGGGCTTTTTACTTGACACTTTGGAAATATTTTCTTATTAATTCTTATAACAACTCCTTGTGATAAGAACTATTATTAGTACCAATATAGAGATGAGAAAATGAAAGTTCAGAGAATTTAAATAACTTTGCAAAGTTAGGTATGTGAAATGAGAATGCAAACATAGGTCTTTCAAATAACAAAGTATGTATAGAAAAAGAGGCTCTGGAAAATGAGAACCCTTCCTTGCAGTAGAGCTATGGGGCTAGTGAGTCCATCCAGAGTCCACTTAAGCCTAAAGTTATAGAATATAATTTTATGGATGGAGAGTCGAGAGAATGTTTTCTGCAGTGGCAAATCTATTTCTCCTCCAATATTTATAATTGATGAATTATGTAAATGAAAATTATGGGGATCAAAGTGATTCTGGAGATTGACTTAAGTGATTTACAGCAGATTAATGCTCTGGAAAAAATATGCTTGGCAGGGATTTTGGCTCAGCCTCCTTTGATTTCTACCAAAATCACCCATTTTCTTAGGGAATATACTTGTTATAGATTTTCATATTTTCCTACCAAACAGCTGGTGCATTACACATGCTGTTAAGTAATGCAAACCCCACTGACTTTATGACAGAGTTATGTTTGAGTGCTCAATTCAGTAAATCCAGAACCACAACAGTAGGGCACAGGACAAACTGCCAAAATGGAGGTAGATGAATTCACCTCCCATAGGTGCTAACTCACAAGCCCTCCTCTGCCAAACTCTAACCACCATTTCATATTGGATGTATGGCGCTTAGAAATCTGTCACCAGAAAGCCCGTTAGTCCTCCCATTTAAGGAGTTAATACGTCACATCTAAGTGGAGGCTAATTTTAAGGTAGAATCCTAGAAGCTCTGAGTTTGAAGGGCTCAAGATCGGTTCCCTGATATTTAGTGAATTATGGCAATTATTCTGACCCCTGTTTGGACTCAATGTTTCCACATGGAAGGAAGGTGGCTCTATGTAATTCTTTCTTACTCCCACAAAAGAAGGTATAAGATAGAAAGGAGGAGGTATATCAGGGAATACAAAATGTAAAAGACATAAATAACAATAAAAATATATATTATTAAAAAATATATATCATAAAGGCATATCATAAAGAAAATCTGCTTTGTAGCTGTGGGCATTCAGGAGCTCTCTCAAGAGCTCCCTTTGCTCCTTCATATAAACACACCCACACTAATATCTAGTGCCTTTGGTGACACCCTAGCTCATAAGAGGTTCCCACTGATGATATCCTTTGAGCATGACTCGGTATTCCTTAATTTCCATTTCTCCAAAAGCAAAGCCTGGGCAAAGATGAGAGTACCTTGGACGTGACCTTAGTGGATACAGAAAAACCAGTCAGAATGTTAATGGTCACATGATGGCAGTGGATAAGTGAGGCTCAGTTGGGGACCCTCTGAGGTGCCTTTGTTCATCTTTCAGATTTTCATGGGTTCTGTTTGACAGGAAAACTCCATATATTACATTTGTATGCATCTCCATACTTATATCTACATTTACTTTACAAAGAATTTGACATGGCTGATTTTCAGTCTATCGTTTTTCACAACTTAGAATTCTGGATTTGCTAAAGCTAGTCATGCAGAGAGAAGGAGGTGGTAGATTACTAAAACTAGCTTATAGGAGGTATATTTAGGACAAATAAATATAAAGATGATATGGAACTTGCTATGCCAAAATAGTGAAAATGTAAGTTCAAAGATGGTTGAGATAAATTTGTAAATGACATCCCTCAGAGATGTTATAAGGGAAAATTGGTAGGTAGGAGAAATACATTCCTATCTTATTTATGAATTTTTGTCTAATTTGCACATTTTCTCATTTCATCATTTTTGAAATAGGTCTTCTTTTTCTCATACCAGTTTCCTAATGAGCGAGGAAACTCTTCTGGCCTCTTGGTTCTACTGCTCACCAGCAGAATTCTGAATGAGAGCTGAACAGCTAAGCGAGGGTACCGAGCATTGCCAGACAGACCCCCCACTTACACAGTGTGCTCTGGGGCTCCCATCTGGTCAAACATTCCAATTCTACAGGGGTCCCATGGGCCTGAAGCAATATCTCAAAATTTTATGTCTTGCTGCAATCTGAATGCTAGGAGCAGCAGCACAGTCTCACACTGGCACACACGCACTTAGCAGCCAGGTAAGACAGGTTAAGCATGCGCACGTGTCAAGGGGCTCTCTGAGGTCTCTAAGGGCCTGGGGGATCGTGGGTTTCAGGAGAGTTCAGTCCTTTCATTCTGCACGAGGGTACTGAGGCAGCACTCTGGTTATCTGTTTATGGGTAACAAACGACCTCCAAATTTAATCACTTAAAACAACAAGCCTTATATCAAAGCTCACACTCTTTTGACCAACCGTGCACTTGGGCTCCTGCATTTGGGTGATGCTGCTGCACCGAATGGAGAAGGTTGTGACTTCCAGGTGTAACCTGACAGGCGGAGACTCCTTTCATCTGCCTAGACTTTAACCAGACAACTCCCCATTAGCCCCAGAGCAGCTCCCCCTAGAATAGAGGATCTCACAGAGAGCGTCACACTGTTCCCAAAGTTACTTGCCAGTGACCCAAGTCACACTGTGGTGGAAGCAACGGAAACATGTCAAGGGGTAATTTCCTTGTCTCCAGTTCTACATCCCACCAGGTCTTGGAGCAAGTTCTTCTCCTCCTCCAGAGCATCTGTTAGCTATTAGCTGTTTTCTTTTATTCTTCTTTTCCCACGCTTCCTTTATGCGCATCTTCTCTCCTTGTTGGCGGAGGAGGGGGCTGAATGACTGGGGACCCACAAGCCCTTGCTGCGCTTGGTCTGCAGTCACGTTAGAAGTAAGGGACACTGGCGTGTGTGAGCTGGTGCTCTGCCATTCGAGCCAATAGTCCTGACATGTGCAGTTCCCAGCAGCCCAGCTTCTATTTTCCACTCGACAGTGGAAAAGGGTAGCAGGTGTGGAGAGGAGGCAGCAGCCTAGTCTGTCATTATTTCTGGACAAAGCAGCCATTCCGTGATGCCACCTAATAAGAATCTGGTTCCTCCCAGCCTTTCCTGCCATCTTTTTCTCACTCTTCCCCAAGATAATATAAGCCTGTGGTCCTAAATTATTTTTCAGTGGACACACCACAGAAACTATCAATGAGGTATTGCTTATTTATGTTTTTATTTTTGGCCCAACTTACTTTGCCTTAGCCACACTTTTATTTTCTATTTCTCCTCCCAACCCCAAATCTACAGAGGCCCAGAAAGGAGCATCTGTATGTCCAGAAAGGAGCTGACCCATAAAGATCAGCTGTCAAAGTGAGAGTGTATTCAATAATACTGTTTAAGTTATGAAACAGAAGTGACTGAACTAGAGACTGAACTGGAGAGCCCATTTGCCTGGTCTGAGTTCAAATTCTAGCTCTGCCATTTACCAAGTGAGCTTCAACCATTTAAAAATTCTATGAACTTCAATTTTCTCATCTGCTAAATGGGCGTAAGTGCCCATGTCATGTGGTGGTAGCACAGGCTGGAGGAGATGGTGCATGCATGGCGACTGGCATGGCTGGAGTTCAGCAAATGCTGATTTTCAGGGATGGCCCCATGAGTGATAAAGACATGCAAACGCCTGAGGGGATGTTTTTGTTCATGTGGTTCTAGAGACGTGAGTTCACCATAAAACCACTCTCTTTAGCATTCCACATGCACACACTGCTAAGCTCTGTGGAGAGAGGCAAAGTCAACACTCAACTGTTACTACTATGTTTAGTCGGAATTCTTCTGAAAGAGCTTTCCTCCTGCAACATTAATTTATTTATTCGTTAATGTACAGGCAAGTTGACAGGCGTAAACGAATAACTGTACATTCATTTACATGTTTGTCTTAGTGAGGACTCCCATCATGCGTTCTTGCTTTATTCTATGGGTTACTATACTTGCTTATCTTGTTGCTCAAATTATTCCATTTGATTAATGGGAGACCCTTCCGGTTAGCTGCTGTGTCCTTTTGGCAGGATCCTAATTTCATATTATGTTTGCCTCAGTCCTGGAATCAGTCATTTCTCCAAGGAGCCCTGGTCCCTTCTATTGGAAAAAGTATTCTATTTAATTTTAAAACGCAGTTTGTTCTCTTTCTTTTCTGGCGATACTTGATCATCTATTATAGTTAAGGCACTGAGTGTGATACTGGAAACTAAAGATGTGATTCTTTACCCCAAGAAGTTTCTACACTAATGGAGAGATAAGACACGTATACAAATCTCTATGCGAGATCAAAGGGCTGCATTACAAGGAGGTCAAACATGAGATGCTGAGGATACAGACAAGGGGAAAATCCCTTCAGTCGGTGAGGGCTTAGGAGGGACCTAAAGGGGAAGCAGAATTTGAGCTCTAAAGGAGAATGTACATAAAGAGCCAATGGGAAGAGACAGAAAAGGTGATCAAACCGAAAAAAAAAAATTAGCTCATTATTGAGAAAACAGATGCAAATTTATTAATTAAATTTATCACCACTATTTTAAAGTCATTTGTCTTCTAGGACTTTGATGACGTTCATCCGTCCTCTATTTTAAAGTAATTTTTGTTACCACAGAGCAGGGGCAGACAGCAGGAGGGCGGTGGTGGACTTCTCCCTGTCCCTGAGGTCGACCTGTTTTCCCCCCTCCACTCGAAGCAAAGCCAGTTCTGGTCAGTGGCCAGTGGCAGCGCAGGTCTCTCTTCAGCCTCATCTTGGCTCTTTTGGGAAGACCTGGCTGTGGCCTCTGCATGGGGACCTGCCCTCAGATGCTGCCAGGACTGACAGCAGCGCAGCGGGTGCTCTGCCCTCCACTCTGCCTCACTGAGTCTGACATCCTGGTCCATGGGTCTCTTGCAAGAGTAGAAGATTGCAAAGCAAAGTGTGTGGAAAACGATATGCATTTTTAGTATGCGTCTGAAATTCAATTTAACAGGGCAGCCTGTTTTTATGTGGCCATCACACTCTTTGGAAACAGAAATCAGTACTGGCCTCCTGCCCAGAGACCCTTCCCCTGCCCCCAGCATCCCTCAGAGCCTTCCCCTTCTGGAAGGCCCTCGGGACTATTGCCTGCTCAATAATTGTGCTGTGAGAGAATGGGGGTAAATTGGACATTGTGGGAATTTATAATAAGATGGTGCATAAACTCCATGAGATAAATTACCCATATTAGTTTTTATTTCAACTATAATTGAATATGTGAATAGAAAATTAGTGTAATGTATTGATACCATCTGGTACTCCAATTTTACACCAGTTTTTTTCATCCGTCTTCATTTAAACAAGATTAAAATTTCCCCCTACATGTGATTTTGCTTCATTAATTACTCTGTTTTCACTTGATAACACTGTGTTGACCATGATCCTAAATGGATTTAATAATTTGTAAATAATAGGACAGGTGTGATGTGTTCAATAAGCCGATGTTCCTCAGAGTTATACAGACGCGAAGACTCAGCAGCTCACCTGAACACCAAGACTGATTCCACTGTGACACTGCATTCCCCAGAAACACTTAAACAGACTTGAGTCCATGGGTGACTCCTTCAGCACCTCTCCGCTAACTGCCTACTATGTGCCTGGGTCTACCGAATCCCAAGGACAGAGGTATCAGACTCTGTCCTAGCGCTGGTAGCATTTCACTCTGGTGAGGAATTCAGACCCACAAACATCAGGGCTGTGAGATTTAATAAGGCACAATTACTTTCTCTGGGCACACAGAGAACAGAGTCCTAGATATGACAGAAAGAAACAAGTAAAGAGAGAAATAACCAGAAAGGCAGCCAGAAAGGGCATTAGCACAATTCCATTTTCTAGCTCTTTTTGGTTTCACTAAGAGTGCTTTCAAATTGTATAGGGCTCTGTACATTTATAGGTCTCCCTGGTGGCGCAAAGGGTTAAGTCTCGGCATTACGAAGCTATCAGCAGTGACTGCAGCAGGAGTTCAATCCCCATCCAGGGAGCTTCCCACTTGGCGCAGCAGACGTCTCCTGTCTTACCTGTTGCTCCCCTCAGCAGTGTACTTCAGTAGATTTGCCAATTCTGCTCCCCACTCTGTTTCTGGTGAATCTTCTCACCCCATACCTCTGGCCTACACCCCAGTTCTTGTACGCATAAATAAATAAATTTTTTAAAAGGTACATTTATAGATTCACACACACATATTGTCGAAAGGAGTGGTAGGAGGCTGTCTCTAAGATCAAAGCAGCACAGAATGGGAGATGCAAAAGACAGGTGGGATTTAGATTTTGGGTGTTCAGCAAGGAGAGCACCCAAGCAAGACAGGCTAACTGAACTGGCCTGATCTAGTTATAGGTAGTTTTGTTCTTCTGTGTTTATCTATATTTTCTAAATGTGTATGCCATAAACTCATGTCTTAATTTTATAAGACAAACAAAGGCTGAACAAAGGTTTGGGTTCAAAGAAGTGAGGGGCTAAATGCAAAGCCCAAGCTGGGGATGGATCTCAGAGGGTAGGGGAGCTGCTACGTGGTCACAGGGTCCACTGACAAAACTGGAATACAAACGGTAGATCAGGTAACACTAGAATATCCTGTTAAATTTATGAAGATAAGTTAATGTAGTTGATAAGAGAATATCTTCATTCTTGGGAAACACAGACTGAGGTGTTTAGATGTTTAGGATGATGGTATATGTAATTTATCGTCAAGTGCTTGAAAATATTTCATGCATATTTTATACTTTATACATATTTTAATGTATATATAATATAAATGGAGAGACTTCAAATGATAGAGCATGGGGCCTCCCCAGTGGCCTAGGTGTTAAGTCTCAGCGCTATCACTGCTATGGCCTGAGTTCGATCCCCAGCCAGGGAGTTGACCCACAGACCTCTCTCTCACACACTGCTCCCCTCAGCAGTAAACTTCAGCGAATTCATCTGCTCTACTCCCTACTCTCTCTGGTGAATCTTCTCACCCCCACACCTCTGCCCTACACCCCAGTTCTACACACACACACACACACACACACACACACACACACACACAAGATAGATGATGAAGCAAACAGAATAAAATGTCAACACTGGACGAACCTGGGAAAAGGATCCATGTGGCTCTTTTTATTCTTGCAACTTTTCTGTAAGTTTGAAATTCCTCTGAAAAAGCACTTTGATACCTCATTTTTCTGATCCTTATAACCACCAAGTAATATGGGTCATATTATTCCCATTAGACAAAAAAAAAAGGTTCCAAAATGAAACATTTCTGACCCCATCACTAGCAGGCCGCAGACCTGGGCCCGGGGCCTGTGCTGCTCTCACCCATGCGCTCCCGAGGTGGCCAGGGCTGCGCTGCCTGGTGCACATGAAGGGACCCGATCTGGACAACTCAGAACTAACTGGATGTGCTGTGCCTGGCAGCGACCCTGGGTTGGGTGTCCTCACCCTTGCCCACCCGCTTCAGGGTTGCATGGCGGTGTCCCCACCCGCTGGCCCCCAGCAGTGTCCTCCGAGAAGTCTCCTCATGCTCTGAGGAACTCCCGCCTCATGGCGGACAGCCCACACCGTTTCCTCTGACTCTGACACAAGCTCGCGACCACGGTGGAAATCCAGCTCTGCCACGAGGACCTGGCAACCTGCGTCTCCCCCAGCCCACAGACTTGGGGGGAGGATTTGGGGCTGAATTTTCCTGCGCCACGCCCTGATTTCTCTGCCTTAGTTAAAAACCGCTGGGCCTTTGCGGCTTACTCTATTTGACTAAGTCATTCCGTGCCGAGCTCGTTCTCGTCAGAGTGCCCAGGCCCCACCCCACCGCCACACCATCAACCCATCTCATCTGCTGCAGGTAACTGGAAACTGGCCCTTCTTCTCAGCCAGTCCTTTAGATGGGGGGTCTTGGGCGAGTGTAGTGACTGTCCACACTCTTTCCCCTTGGTGGGATCCAGGCCTCCAGTCAACAATCTAGTGCCATTGTTTGCTGCTTGACTGACTGGGCAGGCACTGGGAAGCCAGGAGGAGGACGACACGCCCAGACTGGGTCAGTCTTCCCTCCTGATTATTCAGAAGTGACAGAGTGGTGGAAAAGCTTTGTTGGGTCCTCACGTAAGTCACAGACATTTTTACATTCTGGGGCCATTCAGAAAGCCCTGCATACCTCAACTCCCACAGTGCTCCAGTGTTTGAGCCTGCTTCTGCCAAGTCCCGGTCAGCTGCTGCTGCCCACAAATCAGTTCAACCCCAGAGTTTGACCCCTGCCTGCAAGGAGAGGGTGCTCTACATTTTGCTCGTGGAGCCAGTTTTCCTTCTCTGTTCTCTTTCAGGGCCACTGCTCCCGAGCAAGCTGGAACACTCCATCAACTAACGTGGGTGACAGCCAGAGTGCACGCAGAGCCATCCCAACACACGCGTGATTTCTCTCCTTAGTCAAGCGCATAAGGAGCATCTGTGAGAGCACAGACGTGGGCTGAGGGAGGGGCGGCCCACGACGGTGTCGCTGCTCCTACGCAGCCACGCACCGGGCTGCTGGTGCTACAGGATTCACACGAACACAAACTGTGCCTGCTGGTGTTTTGCATGCACACCTGGCTTCACATCTGTATTTAATCTTGTGCACGTGCCTGTGTTATGCAAAATCTTATGAGCGCTGGGAGGCTCAAGACCTTTTCTGTCATCGCCAAGCCCTCCACCGCATCTGTCACAGCAGAAGAGTTGCCAGACCAATAAAAGTACAGGAAATCCAGTCAAGTTTGAATTTCAGGAAAATCATAAATTATTTTTAGTGTAAATAGATCCCATGCAAATTTAGGACATATTTCTATTAAAAATCATTATTCACTCAAAATTTAAATTTAACTGGGCATCCTGGATTATTTCTGGTAACTCTAACAGGAGGTTTTCAAGAAGTGCTGCATGCATTCATGAATAAACAAACAAAAGGAATAATGATATTTACCCAGTGCTCGCAAGAGCCTTTTCATCTCATTGAACTTTTTGCACAACTACGTCACGGTGTGAGGTACTAATTCTCCTAGTGGCAAGAGGTATTTGCCCCAATTTGGTGTGGTCCTAATGGAGCCAGAGAACCTAGAATGTAAAGGTTCAAGGCTTAGATGGAAAGCTAGGGAAGAATCTCAGCTGAGGGGATGCTCTCTCTTCTGTCTAGCCTAGACATGAGCAAAGGGGTAACCGGGGGTGGGGGTCGGGTTGGTTCTTGAGAAGATGGTAGTTGAATACTGGGTACAGAAGAACTAGACTTCCCAGACAGATCAGGCGATCCAAGAAAAGAGACTTCTACCCTGCTTTCTGTCCAGGGCCCTGGGAGACTTGGTTAACCAGAGATTGCTGTGTGACCAGTAGCCACGGACTCTTCACACAGGCAGCCCTAAGTGTTTATCTCGCTCACAGGCTTCCCGGCCGGCTACGGCGGCTGTTTCCGGCTGCCGGTCTCCCCATGAACCCTACGGGCCCCAGGTCGCAGGCACAGTGACTCGGGGTAGAGGCGAGAAACTTGCAGGTGGGGGGAGCAGAGATGGACGATGCCCCTTCAGGCCTAGACACGTGGCTCAGACACAGTCACTTCTGTTGACTTACTGTGTGGCCAGTGCTCTACGGGACCACGCTCAGTATGATGGGGGCAGGAAGTGACCTCACTGTGGGGGTGCAAACTCGCTGCAAAATAATTGAATTGACTGTGAAGAAGGCAAACATTCACAGTCCTCACGTGGAAACAGAAGGGCCTGAGGCAGCCTCACTGCGGCCCTGACCCCTCTCCCTGAACAGAGCGAGCAGGGAAACAAATTGAAAACTACATATCACCAGAGCCGAAATGTGAAAGTGCTGACAGATGTCTGCCCTGTCTTGGTGACCCCCACAGGCTGCGGCTTACCCAGCATCTATTAATACCAGGCCAGTACGAAACAGCCGCCAGTTACTGAAGGCTTGGCGTGTGCCGGCTTTGCCTCAGTCAATCCTTCGAATCATCCTCTAACAGAGAGTTTCGATAGTTTTCCCCTGGCTTGTGTATGAACAGGCTGAGGCCTGGAAAGCTGAGTGATGAGCCTGAGACGCTTGGGAAGAGTCAGAAGAGGGGTGTCAGGCCCCGGAGGTGTGGAGACCAGCCCCCACGGCTCTGTCAGGCGGGATGTGAGTCCAGGTCTCCGCTCCTGGAGAGCCCTTCTCTTCTGTTCTCCTCCAGGGCAGTGGAGGGCTCGCGGAGCCAGCTGCCAGCTGCCGTGGGAGGAAAGCAGGGAGGAAGCCTGGCGGGCTGGATGAAGCCTCTTTCCCGGCAGGAGCTCGGTGAAGGGCTCACAGCCGAGGCCAGTGGAGTCCAGAAAAGCGTCCCTGCAGGAGGCTTTGAGAAGCACAGCCGGAGGCCCCCCACCGTGTCGGGCGTCCTGCTGAGGAGCCAGGCGGGGGCTCTGGGGCTGGCAGAGGGCAGGGACTCCAGAGCAGCCTGGCGTTTCACTGCCTCCCTGACGCCCGATCAGGCTCCGGGCTCCGCGCAGCCTCTGTCAGCTGCTGCTGAGTCATGGGGGGAGTATTTAATTAAAATCATGGAGGTACCATGGACATGAGAGATTGGGAAGACAGCCAAGCTCCGCAGCTCTCCTCCCTCGAAGTACTTCGTGCAGAGCCCCACGGCCAGGCGGGCACCTCCCTCTGCCCTTCTGAAACAGCACCACGGGCTCTTGCAAAGAAAGGCCGTGGCCCCGCTGAGCCTCCACCCCTGTGGCGCTGAAGCTTCAGCAGCAGAGCACATGGATGGGGCAGACGCAGCTTTTGTTTTATCTAACAAATCATTGTGCAGGGCTCCCTGGTGGCGCAACGGTTAAAGGGCAGCGCTGCAGAGCTGTCCGCAGCTGCGGCACGAGTTCGATGCCCGGCCAGGCAGATTCCCACAGGGCACAGCAAACCTGTCCTGCCTCGCCCACTGCTCCCCTCAGCAGTGTACTTCAGTCACCACCTGCTCTGCTCCCCACGCTGTCTCTCACACCTCTGGCCTGCACCCCAGCTTGTATGCAAAAATAAATAAAAATGTTAAAAAAAAATCATTGTGCAGAGGCTGGTGGCAGTATTAGATGTGTGTGTGGGGGGGTGATGTCACCAAATTGTACCATGGACGGAACCCTGCTCCCAAGGAGCGACGCTCACCTGAACCGAAGGCCCCTTCTTAGGACTGTGAGCTCAACTGTGGCTCAAATCCCCTGAAGAGCTCTCTGGGGACCTGGCCAGAGCAGGAGGCCGAGGCCAATGCAAAAGGTCCCTTCTCACTTCCCAGGCCCAAATCAAGAATGTGGGATTGGATGAGCCTCCCACAGAAGGCCACGCTTCGTGGCACAAGGGAGAGGAGTCGGTGCCCTTGAAGAGGGGAGACAGCTGGAGAGAGGTGTCCAGGGGCGCGGGGCCTGCTCCAGCCAACAAAGATCACTGAGCAAGTACAAGGAAGAGACACTCTCCCCAGGATGTCACGTCACAGTGCAGGCACATGGGCCGGCAGAACCATCCCGAGCCTGGAAACAGGCTCAGCTGCTGGCCCCGCCTGTGGTGCTCCAGATTGGATGCTGAGCCCTGATGTGCCTAAGATGAAAACCTGACCTCAAACTACTGATTTTCTGCGCAGGAGAGGGGCTCCTGACAAGTCACGGAGATACAGCGTGAAAGGTCGTGCTGCTCTGTACTGGTTCCCTCCTCTCCTGCCCCCTTAGCTGAGAGAGCAGTGATGCAGTTCTCATTATTTGAGCCCAGGGCCTTTGCACAGGACTGATGGATATAGCTCTGACCCCTGCTGGGAGGTAGTAATAAGCCTACACATCTTGATAAGCCTACACATTTCAATTTTGCAGTATTTGCTGTTAAGTTGTTCCTCAGGCCTGACCAAGGCATATCATAGGCTATTTTGCAGGTGCTCTCCCTTCTCCTCCAAATCCATCCAGCTTGTGCAAACTGTCTGAAATGCAGTGATGGAGAAGTAGGGGTCCCAGCAAAGGTCCCAGGCTTTGGGTGGGTTTAGGTGGCCAAGGGTGGGTGTAGGGGGATTTTCCTCACTGTGTTCTCACACATCCTGCTGTTCCCCTATCGTTCAGCTGCAGAATAATGTTGCTCTCATTCTTGGTATTTCCCACCTGGCTGTGAGCTCCTAGGAGGTGGGTGTTATGTTTTTTTCCTCTCCTAGTAATTTCTAAATTCAGTGCAGAGAAGGTTCTCTGGAGGACAGCCTCTCCTGCCTCCCCGGGTGGCGCCAGGTGTCCCCGGCTCCTGGCTGCACATCTCCAGTCCCTGCGTCTTCATGGGGCATTCTCCTCTGTGCTGATGTCTTTTCTTCCAAGGGCATTTGTCCTTGGTTCTAGAGCCCACAGATGTAATCCAAGATATCATCTCAAGACCCTAACTTGATTGCACCTGTGAAGTTCTTTTTCTCAAATAAGGTCACATTCACCAGGCTCGGGGATGTAGACACCTTCTTTGGGGAGTCAACAATAAGACTTGTGAAGTTTTGACGCTGACCACGTAAGATATGCTTAGAATAGTGTCAGTGGATTTGCAGGTGACCCTGAATCCATCTTGGTGCTGCGTCCCCAGGAATTCTGTAGGATACTCTACAGACACACATCGTTTGGGGCCTCTGTTTTTAGGCCACATTTCCAGTGCCACATGGCCTCATCCCCTTCATGGCCTCGCTCTCAGCTGTTCCTCCTGGGACATCATTTCCTCATCCCAGTGTTCTCTACAGTCACTGCTGCATGCCTAGTCCTCCACCAACACTTTGCACAAATGCCTTTCACTAGTAGGCATCACCGGGTGCGGGGGGATGGGCACAGCTCTTCCAGAAGATTGACGTGAATCCTAGCTCTGTAACGTCTGTGCCTTGTTATTGTCATCTGAAAAATGGGCACATCACTCCGACCTAGCTGGATTCTTGAGGATCGCGCTGAAATTGCTTATTTACTACATTACTCAGGCTCAGCTTTACTACTCAGTTCACCTAGAGTGTGCATATTTCCCCAATATGTCCTTCCTGTGTGAAGTCATTAGTTTTCCCAGCACTTCAATTGGTTGGGGCAGGGAGGGGGATCCCAGCATTCATCTGGTTAAACCCATTATTTCATCCAGTTCATGTGTGATTAAAACATTGATGGTGTATTTCTACCTGCTTTTTTATTCATCATCACAGGAAATTCTCCTACTATCGTGAACTTTAGCTCACCCTATTTATCCAGAATTGAGATAAGTAAATAAAGGAGCAAATTGGAAACCAAACGACTAGTGGAAATCACAGTGTTGCCTCTGGAAACCCTGTATTTGCGCATATTGATGTTTTGTTATAAGTTTTAAGTGGTTCATCTCTTAAGTGAAATTACAAATAAATACCATACTTACCAAGCTTAAAATACGCAATTTCTTTCAAGCTGAATCAAAGAGTATGCAGCTACAGAGAAGCTCAGGGGAGAATTTACTGCTCCTGATGCGCAGAAAGGTGGGCGCAAGCCACGCTGCACACGACCTGCAGCCCGCCCCGCCACGTCATGCCTTTCACTCCTCACCGGGCAGCGCGGGGAACAAGAGCAATTAGCTACCTATTCCCATGGCCTCAGTGTGTTAGGCTCGGCGAGCGCCCAGAAATTGAGGGATGTTATTCTGATTCCAGAAACACTATTTCCACAAATGAAAGCACATTAATAGATGCTTGAAAGCACCTTATTCTTGTGGCTTTTTATATCTTGAAGTTTTATGGAAAGTAGAAGGTGTGAGTCAGATATCAGATACTGGAAGGCAGGCAAGACTTGTTCCTTCACCTCCAGCACTTAGGCCTGGTCAAGTTCTCCACCACTGTGAGATTTTAGGTAAACAAGGTCAATGTCCTGGGTTTCTGGTGCTGTGTTTAAAAGGTAAGATGCTTTCCATTGGCTTAAACATAGAGACAGAGGAATGGTGGCCTGGACTCTGTCCACTTCACCAGTTCCTCTCCAGGTCACCTATGGAAATATTCACCCTTGCCTGTTCAGTTTCCTCAAAACCACAATGACAGGCTTGGACTAGACTCCTATTATGTGTCCTGATTTTCCTCTGGGAAGTAACTTGCTCTGACCAAGCATGTTGGCCCCAGAATTCTTTGGGTCAATGATGAAAGAAATTGCATTTTCCACTTTTGACTTTTATGTGACTTGGCGACAATATAAATCAGTGACTCTCTAACCAGTCTGTGCATCAGAATCACCAGGGGGATATGCTACTACTTCTAATTATATTATTATTGGAGTATAATATCTACATGCAGAAAAGCATACCACCTGGTGAGCTTCACAAGTGAACACACATGTAACTAGCTGGATTAAGTTGCTGGCTCCTATGGAGTTTCCTAAAGCCCCGATTTCCAAGCCACAGTGCGGAGCTCTGGATCTGAGTCCCCAAGGATGTATGCCCAGGTGCATTTAACCCAACCAGGCTGGAAACCTCTGGGGCAGGCAGTTATATGTTGCTGTTGTTCAAACAGACACAAGACTCTGATGACCCCTACAGAGGGGACCCTGGATGATGCAGCAGATGTGACAGCCCGCAGCCATGCACGTGGATGTGCTGTCACCACAGAGCAAGCACCCACAGGGAAGTAGTCCATCCTCGGCCTGGACGTTCTGCCCAGAATTTTAAATGCATCCTTTCTACTCCCCACAATGAGGGTGCAATGCTTGTCTTATCCCAAAGCTCAGAAGGGGCTGAGTTTAAAACTTAAGTCAGCCAGGTGTGAAAATCCATCACTTTCCATCTCTCTAGTCATCATTCAGGCTTCATCTAAGGTGAAATCAGTTCCACACAAGCAACAAACAACTATGATAAAGAGGGGTGTGTGGTGCCTGGCACCGTTGTTTGTTCACATAGAACTTCTCAAGTGCTGCCTCGGCGCCAGCATAGGTCAGTTCTAACTGAATTAGGTTCTAGGAAAAACTTCCATAATCACATTTTGTTTAGTATCAGACAAAAATGTTTCTCTGTGAAAGAATCCTTGGTTGTATCCCAACATGATATCTGATTTTAATTCAGAATATCCCAAGAATTGACGATGAAAAAAAAAAAACCTCAGTAACTAGAAGTTTGTACTAAAAAAAAACATAAAAGCTTTGATTAAAAAACATATGCAGTGTTTTTCAAAAGGAGTAAAACAAAACCTGAGCACTATTGAGACATATTCTTGTAAGAAGGACCATTGTCTCACAAACATCCTGGAAAGCCACAAAAGGACATCAAATTTATTTCCCAAAAGGAGTGAGTACAACGTTACAAAACAGTCAAATAAAATGTTATATAAGGGGCATCCGTGGTGGCGCAATGAGTTAAGCACAGCACTATAAGCTATCCACAGCCACTATGACACGAGTTCGATCCCCAGCCAGGGAGCTTCCCACAAGGGACAGCAGACCTCTCCTGTCTCCCCGCTGCTCCCCTCAGCAGTGTATTTCAGTGGATCTGCCTGTTCTGCTCCCCACTCTGTCTCTGGTGAATCATCTCACCACCCCACACCTCTGGTCTACACCCAAGCTTGCATGTGTAAATAAATAAATCTTTTTAAAAAATGTTATATAAAAAAAGATGGATCTCGGTATACAGGATTTACAGAGAAACACCTTCATTCTAGAAATGTGGTATTGGCCACAGAGATGTGCAAGGAACTGCACATTTTCTTTCATTGACTTAGAATTTTCACTTAGCAGATCTTGTTGGAAAAAAAATACTTGATAACAAGTGATTAAAAGTGTGATATTAGGTTTCCCCCAGATGTGTCTAATTTTATAGAAAATTGATATTCTATAGAACGATGGCCTGTGAAAGTCACAGCAGCCTCTGCAGAAGCTCTCCCTCCCTTCCATTTTGATTTATTATTCTTTTAGTTTCCATATTGTGGGGCTGGGAGGGGTTAGTCCCTCCATCTGACAAGCACTCTCCTAAGAAATATGGGGAAAGATGCAGAATGGGCAAGACAGATGAGAGATGACTGAGGCCAGCAGACAGATGGGGCCTCCTCTCCTCATAGCTAACCAGGACACATCATGTTGTCTTGACCAGCAGGCCCCTGGACTGGGGTCTCAGGTGCCGGAAGCACGGGATCTCTGGTCAGGGAGCTGGACTTGACAGCTGCCCAGAATAGAGTGGCGGTCAGTTACTGGTGGTCACCTCACACCTTCCTTTCTGATGACAGATCTCAGTTGGGGGGGCCCTGGCAATGTCAGGACACTTCCGTCATCATGATTGGGGTGGGGGTCTTCGGCAGTTGTTGGGGGGGGACGTGGGGATACGGCCAAACATCCTCCAATGTACAGCAGGGAATTACCACCACAAAAAACCACCCAGCTGAAAAGAGCAACGGTTCCAAGCTGGAGAAACCCTGGCTTAGGAAATGCTAATAAATCTCACAGAGAGACCAGGTCTTCTGTAAACACAATAGGAAAGATGACAATACTTCTATTTGGATTGAATGGCCTGTACTAAGGAGACTGTGCATTTGACGGGTTTGCTTCGATTCCAAATCAGTTCCCCTCAGGGCTATATTGGAAAATGGAGCCAAGAGAAAACCACATTCTCTCTGGGACTCGGGTTATTAAGTCTGTCTCCACCCCCGGCACTCTCCCCTCCCAGCCAACTCTCCTCTGAGGGCAGAATTTGCTATTCTAATGAGAAATAGCATACAAACTAAAAAAAATGAGAGCAATGCAAAATGCATCTCTCTTGAGCAAAGTTAATTTAGGTGTATAAAATCGCAATTGAAATACTGTCATTTTTTTTTTTTTAGAATCCTAACTTCGAATAAATGTGGCTGCCATGGTGTCCCTAGGAGAGAGTTGCTAAGGAAACCAAAAGCCACCCCACAGCCAATGTGCTCTATCCCCATGGAATACCATTATGGCCCATCACTCATTCTGAGAGTTAGAGACACCACAGCGAACAAAATGACGACTTTATCTGTTTATCCCAGGAGAACAGTTTCAAGAAATAGATTTACCCAGCGCCATCAGAAGATGATCTAATGACCCCTCCTGGTAATGAGACAGAAAACGGATGCTGCTTACAGACACACCGCCCCAGAATGCATTTCCAAGTCCTCAGTATTGGGATTATAAAAATGCAAAGCACACTTTCCAATAGCTGAAAGACCACATTCACAGTGATAACTATAGGAAAGGTCAATTACAGACTGCACATAAGCAGTTATTGTCTGGGCATAATGCATTAATGTAAGTATAACCCTCGTAGAGTTGCTCTTAAAAAGCTGACAAAAATTTCCTGAACCTCTCCCATAATGTGCCAGGCACAGAACACACACACACACACACACACACACACACACACACACACATTTCTTTTTGGTATACTCTTCACCAGTATGATTACATGTGGAATATGCAACCGACAATGGCAAGGAAGCTTTTGTGCTCAGGACTGCAACGCTGCGGAAGGAAGTCGCCAGAAATTGGGATAGTAAGTCTGGTAGAGACAGGGGAGGAGAGCGGTCTCCCCACTCCTGCGAGACTCTAGTGAGCCTGATGCGCCCGGATTTGGAGCAGGCCGCGCCACACACCAGAACTAGGTCCCCGCAGAGAAAGGCCCTCCGGCCCCTCCTTCGCAGTGCCCCTACTCATATCTCTTGCGCACAAGCCCAGCAGCCTTAGGGAGCCATCCCCGCAGGGCTGCCCCTCGGGCATCTGCTCCAGGCCTTGCCTCTCTGTGCCCCCTCAAGCCCGTCTGCCTGCCTACTGCCAGACTCAGCCTCCCCGTGCCCCGCAGCGTGTTTCCTGCCTTCCGGAAGCGAGTGCCGAGGGCTCCAGGCTGGTACCCCAGCAGCCTTGGACCCCTCTGTGCACCTGCCCCTCACCTTGGCTTCAAGAGTGTCTGGTGCCCAGTAACTGTGGACAGTGGGGGAGGGGCTCCCACAAGCCACACCTTCTCCAGTGAGGTTGTCCTTGGGGTGCTTTCCCTGACCGCACAGTACCCATTAGAACTTTTTTCAGTCCACAATCATTCTCTTTTCATAAGCTACTGATTATTTTTTATCACACTTTCCCTAAGTCACTTCATTGAGTCTGCTTCTGGCTCCGCGCAGATTCGTTAACCCATTTCCCGGCCCTGTGTGCAGAATGCGCATCATGCAGACAAGTGCTGACCACTGTTTGATGGCATGGAGCCAGGCTGCCGCTCGGCGAGGACTGCTGGAAGCTGCTCCCCATTTCCCAGATCGGTCTCCGGAACAGCAAAGGCAGACTGCTCTGAAGAGACGCAGATGAACGCAAGCACGGGGTTCCTTCACTCCCTGCTCCTAGAAATGCACACCCTCCCTGGGCAGGAAATGATGGTTTGTTTCCACACGCCACAGTGATCTGTAACATACTGTTGCATCAGTGGCCCAGTTCTGTTCCTCAGTAAGGCAGATGGCTGTCTCCTCTCTGCTACACGAATGCCAACCCCCCTCTTCATGCACACCCCTCGATGGGGTGTGGGGGTGTGTGGGATTACAATTGCACAGTGCTAACTATCTGTGTCAGCCACTATTTCATGGCTTTATATATTAACTCATTTAATCCTAGTCACCTTATTAGGTAGGTACTGTTAATACTCCCATTTACTAAAGAGGAAATCAGGTCCAAGAGAGCTTAGTTAAAACTGCCCCAAGTTGCAAAGCCACCTGACATTTCTCAACTCACCTGTGCTACTATTCGGGTTAATTTTATAGGTATTTCAAATAAGGGGAGATAAGAAGTTAATAAGCTAGTGACCCTAGGGAAGTGTCTGCTCACTATACATGATTAAGCACAGCAAAATGTAAATCATAAACTACTTGAGTTCTATTTTCTCATTTGCTTTTAACCTGGTGTGTTGGAAGAATGAAAATACAGATCACCTCAGGCTCTTCCTCCCCTCCCCTGTCAAGATACCCAGCCTCTCCGGTCACAGGAAACACTTCTCATGAAACCACCCACCCCATCTGGTTAGGACCCCACTCGTGCAGACCTCACTCAACTGTAACTACGTCTGAAAAGCCCTTTCCTCAAATACAGGCACGTCGGGAGCTAGGTTTTCAACATGTGAATTTTGAGGGCACACAATTCATTCCTGAGCACTCAACAAAACTCACCCTGCTCAGACCCAATGCAAATGTTACACAGACTGGCCTGATTTTAGATACTTGACCACTAAGATGAAGGTGACTTTGCGGCACCAAGAACGCCACTGCGTCTCCTCACTTCATTCACTCACCACTCTCCTGCCAACTATTTCCTTTCTTCAAACCTTCAGTTTCCTTTCTTCAAACCTTTCTTCGAACCTTACCGCCCACTGCCCCGTGCAGTGAGAAGCGATCAGAAGGGAAACCCAGCACCCCGTGCCCACTGCCGCCCTCTCCCAACGCACACGCACCTCGCCCGCGCCTGGTGAGACGCACTGACCCTCAGTCCTGCCTTCTCTGACCAGGTCCGGCCTTGCTAGCTACCTCTTGCTTCCTCTCTGCTTGGACGGTCACTTCCCTTACTCTTCATTAGCACACACAAGAGTTCATTTCTCACACTAACAAAACAATCCCTCCCTCTTCAGCTACTGCACCCATTTTTTATGCTTTTATTTCCTAGGAAAAATACCCTCAAATAAAGTCACTGTCTCCATTTCTTTCTTGTGTCTAATCCTGAGGCCACTCCCATCCAGGTTTGCATCTTCTCCCCCCATGGGGCAGCTCCCGTCACGGATGTCTGTTGCCCCTCACCTCGAGCCCTGCGGGCAATTCTCAACTGGCACCTCTCTCCGTTCCTTGTGTTTCCAGCAGCAGATGGCGCCTTCCTTCCCCACGGACATCCTGACACTGAGTATTCCGGATGGCACGTGTTCGCCTCCCCGGCCGGTCCTCCCTAGTCACTCTGCGGACTCCCGGTGTCCCCTCCTGTCCCTAAACGTTGGAAATCTCCAGGTCTCACTTCTTGGACGTCTTTCCTCTTTCTATATCCACTACCTAGTGAGATCGTTGTCTAGTCTTGTGATTGTAAATACCATTTATTCGCTAGTGCCTAGCAAATGTCTGCCCCTACACTGTACAACCTGATCTTCTCTCCTGGAAGCCACGCTCACCTGTCCAACAGGTCTACCTGGGGGCCTACTGAGGCCGAAGCCTTTCCACCATAACTTGTAGGAAATGGAATTCCCGACGCATCTGATCATCTCCAAACTGCTCCTCTTTCCACCTCATTTATGACAGCTTCTGGCAATTCTGTCCTCACCGTCGCTTGAGCTGAAAATCTGAAGTTGCCACTGACACTATTTCTCTCACCCCAGAAAGCCAATCCATCAGCAAATGTTAGTCTACACTCAAAGTATACACAAAATCCAATCACTCACCACTACTCAAAACACCTTCATACAAGCCCCTGTGGAGACTTCCCTGGGTCACGGAGAGCCTCCCAGAGGTCTTCCTGCTTCTTCCCTGTCCCCCACCACCTCTCCTGAGCCAGCAGCTGGAGGGCCTCCACTGTTTTTGAAGCCACGTGGTGCTTCCCATCTCACTCAGAGCGCAAGCAAAAGTCCTTCATGTGCCCTGCGAGTCCAGAGAAGGTCTGGCCCTGGTGCTTCTGCCCCTGCTGACTCCTCGGTGCTTTCCAGGACTCTTTCTGCCAACTCTTGCACACATCACTTGGCTCACAAGCTGGGACTTTGCATTTGCCATTCCTTCGCCCTAAGACATGTTTTCCTATTTCCTGTCTCATTCAAGCCTCTCCACTCCCTGCTGTCTCATCATTCCCTCCATCATCGCAAGCTGACATGCTCCATTTTCTTTCTTGCTCTTTATTTATTTAGCATTTGTCCTTCCCACTAGAATATAGCTTCCCAGATGGTCAGACATCATAAATATATTTTGAAGAGGAAAGACTTAAAAAGGATTAAAGAGCCATGGAATGTGTATACCCAGATTCTCTCTTCTTCTGTGACTGCAGGTGAGTCGAAGACAAATCAGACAGACCCTGACGACAAAGCTTTGAGACTGTTACTATTTCAACACCAGCAATCTGGCCTGGTGAAGAGCACTATAGAGGCCCTGAGGAGCACTCACTACAGATGCAGAGCTGCTAATGGGCACCCAAGGACAAAGGAGAACCAGACGAGGCCCCCACTAACATGCTGACCTCTGCAAAGGCCTGGTCCTCAAGGGACTCCTGTCTGTCTTTCATGCCACTTTTCCGAGTGTCTGCAACACACCATTAGAAGTTCCCACAGGAGGGTTTGCCAGTTGTTTTGTTTGCTTTTGCGTATTATTATCATTATGTCAAGCACCCATATTTGGAGTGGAGGTTTTGGCAGATCAGAGCTGCTTTGCTAAAGAAAGAACCATTAAAGACTAGCAGAGAAAAGCTCACTGGGTGGTGGAAGAAAAGTCTAGAAGTGCCCCCACCCCCCATTCCTCCAGTGCCTGCAGGCAGCCGGCCGTGGACACAGGCTGGGGGTCGACAGTGCCTGGCCCCCTTCTTGGCAGCCATGCCAACCTGCTCCTCTCCAGCCACGTGCAGTTGTGTCCTTGAATCACATCATCAGGTCTTTGGGAAGCAGGGAGGCCAGACCCCATATTCTTCCCAGGGGCCCACGCTGTCAAACTCTCCTCATTCCTGCTCCCACTCACAGGCCCGAGGAAAGAGATGAGCACTGAGACCAGACAGGCTCCAAGCCCAGGTCTGCCTCGTTGTTTGACCTTGAAAAAGACAAACTTTCTGGGTCTCGGTTTCCTTTTCCACAAAACGATGATGACCACACTTCACCTCATGGGTTTGCTGTAAAGAGTAAATGAAAGGCCAGAAACGCCAGAGTCTGACGCGTGCTAAGTGCTCGGCACCTGTACCGATCCCTGTCCCCAGGAAAGGAGAAGGACGCCACAATATTTAGAAATCCACTTCTGCTCCCGGCAGCGCGGCCTCCCATCCGCCCGCCACCAATAGCTTGCTCTGGGCTGGCTGTGGCCGTGTCACCTCTTTTCACGGCTCAGTGACTGAACATTTAGAAGATGGAACTTACGCAGCAGGAGCAAGTTGGAAACTAAGTAAAGCCCCAGAGCGCATTTAAGCACAGAGCGACTCAGAGGCACGGGGCTGGGGCGGGGGGGCGGGGGGCGGGCTGGGGCAGGGGGCGGCTTCCACCTTCCGCCCGAGCAGAGCCGGCCCTGAGGCTGACGCTGTGCGCATGTCAAAAACTCGGGAAGAGATTAGCTTTTAAAAGCTGATGTGTCACCAAGTCTGGAGCAAGTGGGTGTCTGAGAGACACTCGGTGCCTTAGGAGAGTCCATGGGGGGAGCCGTCCCAGACCTAAGTTGCGGGGGACCCCGTGCACAGAGGGTCAACCGCCAGCGAGGATCTGAAACGCCCCGATGACTGATGTTATTTCTTAACTTGCCTTCCAGCTGCCCGGCCTCAGGAGCTCAGGGCACCCTCACACGCATTCCAGTCCCACCTACGGCTGCCCTCGGTCGGGTCGCTTTCCTCCAACAGCCAGACCTGCTGCCAGGCTGCTCGGTCAGCTGCGCCTCACAGCGGGGCACTGCAGGGCTAAGGGGTCAGAGGCAGGGGGCGGGGGGGACGGGCGCAGGGCAGGCCCTCACTGACCACGCATTTCTCAGAAGGCGTGCCTGTTGTGTAAATGACCCCAGATCGCTCTAAGCACCTTGAGATGCTGGTGTCGGGGCCCCATCTCCCAGAGCAAGCGCTGCCGTTTCAGAGAAGGGAGTGACTTGCCCGAAGTCACGGTGGCAGAGAGCAGGGGAACCAAGACATGAACACACCCAGTTCTCACGCTGTCGCCACTGAATCCTGCTTCTCTGTGGGGCGAACACAGCGTGAGGAAACAAAGCTAGACCTGGAGCCGAGGACTCGGGGACCACCCTTTGCCCAATTATCAGGTGTATGACCTGGGGCAAATGACTTAATTTCTGGTTTATTTCCTCATTCCCATGGCAAACTGCAATCACTTTTCTTTAACCTGTTTCTGTGAGAACTAAATGCTACAAAGTCATAATGTGGAGAAATCTCATAAACATAATATTGGTTGAGGGGAATCAGATGTAAAAGAGAGCTGCCGTATGACCCCACTGAGAAGATTTAAAAACACGTCAAATGACTAAGTGAGGATATTGGATTCCTGCACGTGAAGGAGATTATGATTTGGAGAGAAAGTAAGAGAGTTTCTGGAATTCTGGGAATGCTCTGTATTTAATAACAACAGTATCATTTTAAAATCATATAGACAAACTAAATACAGGTAGTGTTTTGAGTGTGGTTTCAAATCCCGGCGTCCCTACAGGGCTCAGGTGTGGCTGCCTGGACATCTCACCTCCCTGGGTTAGACCTCAGTCCGCGAGAAAAGTCAGGGCCTGATTTGAGACATGACTGGTCTTTCAAAGACCCTCCATTCTCACGGCTGGGGTGTCTTAGCCACAGTTCTCTTTAGGAGCATGCCTTTGAAAGGATCACCCAGCTTCTACTGAAATGAAGGGGATTGACTATTGATACTGTGCAAAAGTGACGTCAGAGGGGCCTCCTGGGACGCCAGTCACAAGCTGCCCTCCCGTGGCCCCACCCATTGGTCTGAAGTGGCTTGGGAGGTCCTCCACCTTAGCTCTCTTTCAAAGTGCCACTGACCCTTGAACTGCTCGGGTCCACTTACACTGCTCTTGTAAGCAGACGAGGTAACCTGATGGTAGCAAGAAACAGTGCAGTGCCGTGAATGTATTTTCCGGGGACTTTCTTAATAACATTCTCTTTTCGCTCTTCTTTTGACTTTGTCATTTTACTATATAACTCTCATAACAATCACCGGCTAATCTAGCAATTACCTTTTTAAGATAAAACATTTCTTGGATCACAGGTGTTTGGGGAGTGGGACAACTCGGGGGACTAAACCTCAGGGGAGAAATAAAATACTGTCCAAAAATTAACAGTGGTATAAGTAAATGAATATGAAACATTTTTAAATGAAGCAAACAAGGCACTAATTCCTCTCTAATATATGTCATTTTATACATGATGTTTACACGTTGGAAACTAACTCAAATTACTTAAGAATGGTACAGGACAAAACAAGTTTCTTTAAGACTATCCCACCAATAGGTTGCTAGAATCTGTGTTATCAGACATGTCAGACACTTGCCTATTTTCATATAAACTATGTTATCAAATCTTTTAAGAACCACATTTATAGAGCCCCTAATTCCTTGTAACAAGCTGCATAGCTGTACCTTCATTTAACTATTTCTTTACTGATGGTCAAATATTTAAACACAGTGATGTTTCCCTGTACTTACTCCCAGTCTAGAAAGTTCTTCCCCAACATCCAATCCCACCACTGCCCTTGTCCATTCTCGTATCAAATGGCTTCTCAGAACATCTCCCAAACCAACGCCAATGAATTTCTACTGAGTTTTTCCATTTACTCATCATTTATGTCAGTACAATTTCTCCAAATGTCATATTTGGGGGATTTTCTAAATTTTCTACCTTGAACATGCATCATTTTTTTATAACTAGAAATAATTAATCCTATTGGAAAAGAAAATAGTACATACTTAAAAATATTTACGGACTTTAATGAAAAGTAACATTCCCATTAGGTTTTCTTGTCAAAGGAATATTTCCTGATATGGCCCTTTGTTACAGGGTAGGGAGAGGGACACCGCAGAACCCCCAAACCTGCCCTTTCTAAATAGGTTCTGTCATTTGCCGCATCAGGACAAAACATATAAGACCTTTAGTGGAAAAGAAACTTTAATACAATTAGTGTTATGATACAGAAAAGACAAAGAATATAGTTTCTAAACTAAGCACCCAAAGTTACCTATCACCTCGTGGGCAAAAGTCCACCCAAATGGGACTGGCCCAAAGCAAGGCCCGAAAGACTGCCATGAGTCTAAAACACCTTTCGGCAGGGACCCATAGAAAAGGGTCACAAACAGTCAGACAAGTCTGTGAGGAAAAGAGCAAATTCAAAGTCAAGATCAACGTTGCCATTGTCACCTCCCCACGGGTCTCTCACCCACATCTGTTTCAATCAGTCTAGGCCAGTGAAGCTTCTTCACATGTCTCTCTGCTCCGTGTGCTTCTTCTGGATCTCCATCCTGCTTCCTTCCTTCTTTTTTTCCCTCTATGTTTCTCCTTCTCTCTTCTCCAGCTTCTTATATCCTGCTCAGCTCCATCCTCCCTTGGGTGGGGCAGGGAACCTGGGACACTCCCCTTTCCTGAGGACCACCCTCTTACAATCCCCCCTTTTAATTTTTATTCCACCATATCTATAGTGGCACAGATTACAGGGTGTAGTCCTAGGAGACAGTCTTTTTTACAGGGTTTATCAGTCCATGTCAAAAGAAAAAAAAAATTTGGCGGCCTTAGCCAAAATAACAGGAAATATATCAAAATTACAAGAAAAAAATTTTTATAAGCTGGTTGAACTTATCTAAAAACAAGTTCTCTCTACCTTGATACCAATTTTATCCAACAGTACAGCAAAATGCTTGCAAACTGAATTTACTGTTAGACCATTTTACCTATTTTTGCATAAAATCACTGGGCAGCAGTTTCAGCTGGCTTTGTTGGATTATTCCATGTAAGATCAGCGTGAACTCTTCACATCCAGTCCGTGCAGGCTTTAGGAACAAAGTCGGTCTCACCAGACTCCACCTGAGGTTTCTTCTTCTTGAGGTAACCAGGGTTTTTTCTTTTTCTGGGTTGTCCAGTTCTGTCAATGGAGGCAAGCTTCCTCACCTCCTTTGGAGGTCTCTGGAACCCTACAAACAAAGCAGCAGGTTTCCCTCTTCTTGGTCCAGCTCAAATTCAACTTCCTAGAATATTTCAATCAACGCTGTAGACTTCTGGGTTGTGTGTTTAATGTCTGATAATTGGAAATCTTGAGAAATTCTTTTTTGAGGAATTCTTGAGAAATTGTGAATGGAAAGCTCAGCGGAAGTTCATTTGTAGGTGATCTGGGAGGAGTGTGACCATATAACCGAACAGTCCCATTTGTAGGCATTGGTCCAGCCCACTTTTAATCCTCCCTAAGTGTCCCCACTTGAAAAATAAATGGCATAGTCTTTCTACCCATTATCCTACCAACCAGGAAAAAGTCACCATTAAAATTTTATTACAATCCACTCCAGTCGTTTTCATACATATTTTACATTTTTGATCTCATTCTACATATAAAATTTTATGCTCTAACTTTATATTTAACACTAAAATGTAGGCATTTTATGATATTATTCAAAATATTTTACAGATATTTGACTGGCTATGTTATTATTCATTTTAATTTGATCAAGTTCACCCTTATATTTGGAAACCTAATTCCCAAATGTTAATATTATAAACAGGATCAGAATGAAAGTTTTGGGCAGAAGACCCTTTCCTCATTTCAGATCATTTCCATGACTACAACTCCAGATAAGGAATTCTGGGGGTGAGGGCTAGCGGCACCTCCTGCTCTTGTTTGTATGCCAGCCACGCTCCCCCTACAGAGCCCAGAGCACTCTGCTCCCCTCCAGCTGTGTGGGGTGTGTCTGCATCACTACACTTGGCCTGGGATGGGACATCCTCATATTTTACAGCTCTATTAACATGATAGGTTAAAAATAGAATCTCATTGTTATTCTAATTTTCATTTAGTTGATAATGAGTGAGGTTGGAAAATGTTCAAATGTTTATTAGCCATTGCTATGCCTTTGTTTTAAACTGTCTTTGTCCCTTTCCCTCTTATTTATTGGGAACTTAATGCTTTTGTTATTACCTTTTGGCATAAGCTCTCTTCTTATTAAGAGTCCCACTCTTTGTTTACATATTTCCCAGGTTTACTTACCTATTAGGCAATTTTGAGACAAACTGTAATTTGTATGTGAAACAGCTACTGACCTTTTCCTTTTTTATTTCTTTCATTGCTTTTGAGCTTAGAAAATTCTCACCCCAGCCCTATGTCAAGACTAGCTCACTATTTCCATCTACTCTTACTTTTTTTTTTTTTTTTGGTGATTTATACATTTTTGAACACACTCAATTCTTGGCTAAGTCATACTATGTATAGCTGAGGTTTAATAGGAAGTTTTAATTTATATGTTGTTTTGTTCTGCATGGAAATTCTATTGCTGCTATTGATTGTCCATTTTAATAAGGTGCTTCTGTTTCAAAGCAATTATGCAAAGGACACAATTGGAAACATAAATAATGAAGAGTAAATGTCTTTTCTCTTGCTTCATTATCCCAGTAGAGAAAGCTCATTCTTTACTCAAGCATCAGACACACCCCATATTTAATCAAATAAAATTGCTTAAAAATTTACACATTTCTTCTGTCAGAGATAAGAGCAGAAATAAACTGTTTTGAATTATTAAAATATGTCATTTTTCCAGGTAACTATGTGCAGTATCTGGCGTGGCAAGATGAATTCTAGTCTGAAAGATTTCTTTGAGTTGCTAACCAAAAATTCAGTGACGAGAACTAGAATAATTTTACATTACAAAAGAAAATGCCAAGCAAACTCTCCAGACAATAGACTGTTTATCACAGTTTGCAGAGGTGGAACAAGTACATAATTTTTTGATCTAGTTGACACATTCAATTATCTTCTAAAAGTTTCTATCACAGGACTCCTTTCAGCCATTTATTGTGTACAAAAATGTAATCCATAATTACAGATATTTCATGTGCCTTATATCAAAAGCCCAACAATCCCTTCCCCAGGCTTTTTGTCTTCCCCATAAACTAGAAAAAGAAAATAAATGCTTGGCAATCAAGATTTGCAAAGAGGTCGTGAGGGGCAGTCAAGGAGCTGACAGCTGAAAACAAGGGGAAAATATGTACAATGAAGCTGAGGGTTTGGACAGACCAAGGAAATAATTTGTTGTACCTCGTAGACTCACAGATATCTAGGGCTGAAAGGGACTTTGTGAGAATTAATTTAGTCTCCTTGCTTTTAGTTATAACCATTAAAATGTTCCATTGATGTGCATATCTTAAAGATCAAAATGTAGTATGATGGGAAAATCAGAGTCTAGCGCTGAGGTCAATTCCACGATTTCCTAATAGCATTTCCTTGGGGATAATGTTTTTAACTCAAACGGTCCTGGATTTTTTTCTGAACATGTGAGATTATAATACTTACATGACTGGGTTTTATGGTGCTTAATGCAAAGAAACGTGCAAGATTGTCTGTTCCTTGTTCATTTAAATGCCCGTCATTTCTCTCCTTTCTTCACTCCTCCATCCCTAGGGAGTTGGACAGACAAGCTGTCAACTAACCTCAAGGTATTTCGATATTTATCAGCCTTCGAAAATTGGAGACCTCCCTGCACACCCCACTTAAATTCTTCCTGTTGTAGCTTAGCTCTTTTCCGCTGGTTTAATTTATAAACAGCTTTTAGATCGAGATGACGAAAGTTGGTAAGTTAATCTTTTATCTGACGAGTCTGTCGACTTAATGGTTGCCATCCACGGAGGGTTGAGGGGCTTCTCTTCTTTTTGGCTTGAAAACCGAACATGAGGCAGCAAGAAGGGTGTAAGCCAGATTACATCCAACAAATAGCCCCTGTCTTCCTTTGCATCACATACTCAGCTCCCCTACCTCCCCTTGAGCTCCACTTCTTTAATTCTAGAATGGAATTCCTAAGACATGACACGGGTTTTACGGTGAACTGTGTCCCCTTCAAGCGGCCTATCCCATGACAGCACGGCCGCCATGACGGCACTGGCGAGCCACTCCCGCTCCCTGCCCCTGAGTTATTCTGTAGCTGAGTGGACCTGGCGTTTGATTCCCGCCTGCGCTCGTGAATGCGACTGGCTGTAAAGGTTACAAGTCTGACTGCTGTAAAGCAAAACTTTCACTATGAAAAATGCTCGGTAAAGTAGGAGGAACTTAGAACATCTTATTACATTTCAGACTAGGAAAACCAAACCTCAGAGATGTAAGGAGGCCCCCAAGCAATAAATGAGTTATTCAATGTTCAGCAAAGAATGAACTGCTTTTGTTCACTCGTGTAGTTTCTGTATGTCTGTTCGCAAGTTGATAGGAAAAAACTGCACAACTCAGGTTGTCTCTGAAATTATCCTTTACAACCACGCATCAGAGATACTCTGTGACAGCTGGGAGAAGCCTGACATCATCTGGGTGAGCTGCAAAGGTAGTCTCTGGTACAGAACTGGCAACCAAACAAAATCAGTGGAAAATATTAATGACAATTTTTCCACCTATCAATACTGATGATGATGTTGATACATTAATAATTTTATCATAGTGTGATGGTCAAACTTATTATCAAATATTCACTTTCTTCCTTACCCCACTTTCATCTCACCCCACTGATGCTGGGGTTGCCTTATGACTTCATTTCACTAATGGAATGTTAACAGATACCATACAAGCAGTGCCCGTGTCTTGGCTTAGCGTGGCTTTCCTGTGACCCACAAGTAGCTACTGCTTCTTAGCCTCAGCCCTGGAATGAAACACATGGAACGGAATGGAACTCAAATAGCAGCCTGAAGCTAAGCCAAGCAAACCATAACTTGGAGCAGAGGTGCCAGTCAAGACCACATAAACCATTTTCAGACTCTTGAACAAAAGGGTGCATGTGAATCACTGAGGTGGCTTGATATGTAGCATCATTGCTGCAGTAGTTTCTAGTGCATACAACTAACCTGCAAACATAAACTACCTGACAGATGGTGTTCAGCCTCATCTAAGAAAGACCTCACTTCATCTAAGAAGAGCACCGCGAGGTCCGTGACTTTATTTAGTCCATATTTCAGAAGAGCACATGGAGCTTAGAATGTTAGGGAGACCTACCCATGGAGATAAGATGTGAATCAATGTCTTTCTGATTCTATACATTTTTTATGTCTTATATATGTACCATTTTTAAATTTTCACTTGAATGGGGGAATGAAAGTTGGGTTTGGTACGCAAGGTAGTTACGTTATGGGCACAGAACCAAACAACTGCTGCTCAGCTCTTCTGTTCCATCCCAACTGTTCACACAAGGGATGTATTTCAACTTTGCCAAGATCTAGGCTGATTCAGCGCTTAGAATTTCACTCCAAGGAGCAACTGATAAAGAGTTTTCCTAGGGAGACAGAGTGGTAATTTCTCAGATAACTTCCACAGCAGAACACCACCAAGCTTAGGGTACATTTCTTGCCCATAACACAAATGGATGAGAATATTGTTTCAATCTCCATTATCACCTCCTGAACTCTCTGGATATTATGACTGGATAAAGTATTCTCAGCTTTGAGGGTGATGAGAGCAACCCAACAAGATAGTCTTATTTCAAATGAAGGACAATTCTTTCAGAATCAGCTTCTTGAGAGTTCTTTTGTCTTTTTGAGTGTTTGCCCGAGGGTATCAAAACTGTCTGCATGTCACTATTACTACTTTCTGAAAATCTTAATTTCTTATAAGGAAAAGGAAACCCTCTGCTCAAGCTGACTATACCCCCCTATTTCTCTGATTCCCTCTATAGTCTCCTTTCCCCCAAAGTCTGGCATTGACAAGACAACCAAAACTATGAGGAAAGGGCTACCCCACCTCTGCCGTTTCAATGAAGGATTTTCTCAATAGTTCCAAAGTAGCAGAGGATAAAAGTCAATTGAGTGGTGAACTGGAGATCATCTCTCTTACACGGATTTGAGTTCCTCTAAGGATGGACAGAAAATGGGCAATGGGTAGTAGACTGGCACCCAGTTAGAACGCAATACCCCACAGGGGTGGCACCTATGGATGGGGAATCTTGGGTTTATGGCTTTTATGCAGGATATTTCAATGGCTCAGAAAGCTGACTTACAGGAGTTGGAGTTAATGCTCAACAAAGTATTGTGCAACCAAAGGCTGATAAGTACGTTGACCACCAAGGACACTGACTCTGTTGTCTGGCACCACAGAAGGATGAGACCTTGTAACCACATGGTGGGATTAGAATCACAAAAGAAACTGAAATGTTCAGGGCTCCAGCAAATCATCACACTCATTCTTTAACCTATTTGATAAATACTGAAGGTCTACTATGTGAAAAAACATTGTCCGTTTTCCAGAAATACACAATAAACTAAAGAAACAAAGTCTCCTGTGGACCCTACATTCCAGTGACAGATGAGAAAGAGAAACAAAGAAATAAAGAACATAACATTGGTGCAATGGGGAAGGGACAGATTTAGAATCATTTATATAGAGTAGTCAGAGAAAGTCTCTCTCAGAAAGAGGCGTTTGAAGGAAAACCTAAATAAAATGAGGGTGTGAACTGTACAAGTAAGTAGGGGAAATGTATGTCAGCCACTCCAGCAGCCTAGAATTGCGAGCGTGCTTGGCGTCATCAAAGAACTGCCAGCCAGTCTAGGGGGCAGGCTGAGGAAAGGGCAGCAGCGGGAGATGGTGTTTATGAGGGGTGGGCCTTGCAGGGCATGACTGGATATGTGCTCTATTCCTGGTAAGATCAGATGCCACATGTAGGCTTTGAGCAGAGGAATAAAGTGATCTGACTTCCTTTTTAAAGACCATGAGACTAGGACATGGTGAGAGTAGAAGTAGTTAAAACCAGACAAAAAATTACGTAATAATAAAAACAAGACATGGTAGTGGTCGCTTGAAGCAGCCTGACAGCAGAATAGGAGGTGAGGAAGGCTGGTTCTAGAGAGATCTGAAGTCAGAACCATGAAGTCTGATGAGTAATTGAATTTGAAAGCGGAGAGGAGAGGATGAAAAGGTCACACCAAATGCTGACGCTGACTCCAGCAAGTGGGTGGGTACATGGTTGCCCCATCCACTGTTTGAGAATATTGGGCCTCATGTGAGCTTGGGCTGCTGTAACAAAATATAGGGGACCAGGGGACATAGAACAAAAAGCATTAACTCTCACAATTCCAGAGGCTGGGAAGCAAGGCGTCAGCAGACTTGGATGCTGGAGAGGGCCTCTTGCTGGTTTGCAGACAATCACCTCTCCCTGCTGTAGTCCGCATGTGGCGGAGAGACAGAGAAGGCTGTGGTCTCTTCCTCTTCTTATAGGGGCGCCAATCCCTTGATGGAGGCTCTATCTTCATGAATACACTTAAACTAAACTACCTCCCAAAGACTCTGTTATCTCATTGGGGATTAAGGCTTTAACATATGAATTTGGGGGGACACAAGCACTCAGCTCATGGCACTGAGAGAGACGAGGGGCTGTGTGGGCAGCACAAAGCTCAAGGGCCCTATTTAAAGATGCATATTAGACATCCAAGTGGATTGTTACATGGAAAGTTGAATACACACATTTGGAGTTCAGGGGTGGGCGCTGGCTGGACACAAAAGCTAGAGAGCCATCAGATCATGCACTAGGAGAACAGATATGTCCAACATTCACTTGCTGAAGTAAAAGGAAGTCAATAAAGTAAACTGAGGGGAACCAAGTAGGGATGAAGAAAGAATGGGAGATTGATGTTTCAGAGACCAAAGCAAGAAAGTTCCAGGAAGGAGGGAATAATTAACATCCTAAAATGGTGCTAGTGGTCAAGTAAGAGGCATGCTGAACCCCAACAACTGTGCATCTGGCAATGTACATATAGTTCATTGATGAGAGCAAGGAAGACACTTTTCTCTCTAACATGATGAGGGAAAAGCACGAATGGAGTTGGCCCAAGAGAGAGCGGGAGTATGGAAAAGAAGCTACAGTGAGGGGAGAGTCTCATTACAAGGGTGTAAAGCAAGTTGGGTGTTAGAGAATCAGAGAAGTTTGTTTTTATCTTTTTGTTTTAAACATGTGAGATAAAATAACACATACATACAAAATTATCTGGAGGGAGGAAAAACTTTCTGATATAGGAGAGAGGGGTGAGGTTGATGGTTGAACTAGTGGTTATGAGTGTTCTGGGAGCTTGCGGTCCAGTCACCTGTAGAGGGGTTGGGCCTGCGTCACATGTTACTGGAACCCAGCCGCCTCAGTGGGGGAGCCAGCAGCAGCAGTGGTGTCTCTCACCCTGCTGCTCCACCACAGGTCAGTTTTGGCAGTTGTTCCTCAGAGTCCAGTAACTGCCTTTTTGTCAGTTGTGGCAGTTGTTCCTCAGAGACCTTTAATGTAACTGCATACTTCCTGGATCATGGAATAGACCCATCAAGAGTGAGCTATGAGCTACACTGTCCAATGAGCCACAGGATTGAAAAATGGTCCAATCAGACTTGTGGGTGAGGGCATCCTTAAAGAGGATATAAGCCAGGGTAGGAGGGAGCTGAAAGAGACAACGCTAGTCCGCAAACAGAGAGGCGATTCCAGCCTCAAGAAGAGAGGCAGTTCCAGTCCCCTAAGAGGAGAGATGACTCCAGCCTTCAAAGAAAGACAGGGAAGACTCTGTTTCTGGCCTCCAAAGAAAGAAGAACAGAAGCATCCAGCAGCCGACCTCCAAAGAGGGAATTAAATTCGAAGACCTTTTGCAGAGACTGGGCCTCTGGTCCTGTCTCTGACATTGCCTGAAGGGAGCACCAAAGGCCCTGGGCCTGGTGTCTAATATAGCTGTTAATTATTGGTATAAGCCAACAACTCCCAAAGAGCTAGTAACACCTGGTGTCTCTGACACCACCTCTGAGGAACCAGTAGTGGTACAGATGAAATTGTGGTGGGAGAATGAAGAAATACTCTGTTTGCTCAGCAAAATGAAGGTATGTCATCAGTGGAAGCTGAGGATGAGGAACTTTCATCCTCCCATTGGACATTGGAGGATACAAGAGGGCAAGTGGGCCCAGGAAGGACAGAGGCTGTGACATGGATTGTGTGGGGCACCTTGGCAGGTATGACACTCAATGTGTACATGGTTGTGTGGTCAGTCAGCCTGTGTGCTTTCAGTCTGCGTTCTACTTGTGCATCATTAACAGGGAACTGGATTGAATTTAAGTGGGTTTTTGTGAAGCAGGTATGACAGAGGGAGAGGGGACAGGTAGTTAAGTTCAAAACCCATTGGATAGGCTTTGATGTGGAAGAATCAATGCAATAATTTCTAAGCATTTTATAAACTCTTCTCCAAAAATAATTTTTCTTGCTATTTAGAAGACGCTAAGTTGTGCTGCCTTAGAAGTAGTGACTGCCTATGATTATTTCCCGGTTTCGCAATGCCATTAACGGTATGCCACTGCAGACAGAATGGCATAAATCTTATGATAAACTGGTAGTAGCCCAATTATATCAAGGTAAGTATTTATTAGAACAATAAATATTACAGATGTGCTAATAAATAGTAGAAATTCAAACCAACTGAATGAACTCTTCCATTAATCTTCCTAAAGCACAAAGGTCAAAATCAGAGAATCAAACCTCCCTTGCTCAGCTTCAACTACAAGCAGCTCTTTCTTACTCCCAATTTACTCTTTAGAATAAATTATGCTTGGGTTTCTTTCCTTCCTCCCTTTCTCCTCTTCTTCATTTTCTCCCTTCCTTCCTTCCTTCTTTTCCTTCTGTCCTTATATTCAGACTTAGCCTTAAAAAAGGAAGGAAAAACCCAACTTGTAGAATGTGGCTATCCATGTGTGCTAATCTACCACTTCCCTCTGCTCTCCAGAGCCTTATTTGATTAGATCACTTCAGAAATTGGAAGGTTACCATGGTAACAGTTTCCCAACCTTTGCCTTTGAAAGGAATCACTCCTGCCCTAAGAGAAATCACCTGCAAAGTAGCCATCCCTCTGCCTTTGTTCTGCTCTGTCTCCATTTTCACCCATTATCTGCAGTAAGACTTAGGTCAAGAGCCCAGCCAGTGGCCTATGAAGTGGAACAGCGGCCAGAGCGCCTGATCAGGGGCAGGCTCCCTGCCTCTTCCCTCCTCTCCCCCGCCCCCCGGCTTTGCAGGGGTGGACTGAGTCCAGGAGGAGGGGATACAGTAAAGTCTCTTTTGAAAAACTCTTAGATTGTTTTTTACGTGCGATCCAATTGCTAAGGAATCAAGGCCCTGTCCTAGAATTTGACATATTCCCTCTTCCATGAGAAGAAATTTACCTCCTTATTGGTTTGCCAAAAGCAAAAGCTGCAACCCCAACCACCTGCCACTTAAACAAGAGCTGATTCACTACATTTGGCCAAAGGACACTTATTATTGGAATACTGTATGCGGCGGCCCGGAGGAAGGGCTGTCATGACTCTTTGCTGGGTTAATGGATGGACGCTGCCTCTCTTACCCCTTTGCCACCCTCCTATTCTCATCACTCCTTCCCACCACTGTGGCACAACCTTCCTTCTCAGCCCTGCATTTGTCTTCTGACTGAAATCATGGAAAGAAAGGAGAAATCGGTCACTTAAAAGTGAGGTGATTTATAAACTTATCCTCTAATATGGTTGCCAACAATTCTTTGCATGATGCACTGTTTGCAAAAACTGGCATTTATTCCTTCAGACCAGCTCCTGTGTCACCAATAGTCAGGAGATGCTGCAAGAGTCAGCTTCAGTGTTACAGGCCACTGATCCGTGGCTGGCTGCTGTCTTTGCATCTCGGCTGGAGCACAGTAGACCCAAGAGCATGATAACTGGGTGCCAAGGAGTTAGGGAGACAAGCTCCAAAGCCAGACTTCCTGAATGAGGATTCTCCTCTGCTGCAATCTAGCTAGTTTGACCTTGAGAAAACTACATGAAAATGAGAAAAATGTATCTAAGTTTTAAAAAGTACCTTAAGTAGACATATAGTCATTTCCTAATACAGTCAATTCACCAAAGAGATAGGTATACGTGCACCTAGTAAGGCAGGCTCAAAACAAAGCAAAAATTGATGGAAATACAGAAAACAATTAATATATCTGCCATCCAAGTGGGAGATTTCAACATCTCTCCCAATACTGATAGGTAAAACAGGCAATGAAAAGCAAAGAAAATATTTTTTAAACTTAAAAAGCACAATAAGCTTAGTCTAATGAACATAAGTAGAAATTCACCCAAGAATTCAGGCAATACATCTTTCTCAAGCACACACAGAACATTTACAAAAGCTATTCATTGAGCCATAAAGTGAGCCTCAACAGACATCAAAGGATAAGTAGCATATAAATAAAACATATTTTCCAAACAAAATGAGATAGTTAAAAGGTAATTTTTAAGACAACTTGTTAAATCTTCACATTTTAGATTTTAAGAAGCAACTATAAATTATGACACACAAAAGGAATAATAATTAATGTTCAATAATATCTGCATAAAACTCCAAAAGATGACACAGGAGAAAATGCAAATGAACTTGCATCTGGCAATGACTTTTTAGATAAAACACTAAAAATACGAGCCATAGAGACTGATAAGTTAGACTTCAAATTAAAATCTAAAAACTTGTGCTTCACAAGAGATATTATTAAAAGAATGACAAGGCAAGGCATAAACTGGGAGAAAATTTTTGAACAACATAAATCTGACAAAGGACTGAATTAAAATGTACAAAAAACAATTAAAGCTCAATATAAGAATGAAAGGAACCCAATTTAAAAAATAGACAAAAGATCTGAACAGACACTTTACCAACAAAGATATATAGATGGGAAATAGGTGTATGAAAAGATGCTTAATGTCATATATCATCACAGAGTTAGAAACCAGACAATTGTAGAACTGCTAAAATCCCAAACATGACAATAATAAGTGCTGACAGCACAAACTCCTGATAATTGGTGGTGGGAATGCAAAGTGAAACAGTTGCTTTGAAAGACAACTTGGTGGTTTCTTACAAAACTAAATATACAATTACCAAATGATCTAGCAAGGATGTGCCTTGGTGGTTATTCAAATGAGTTAAAAACAAGACCCCACAAAATCTTGTACACAATTGTTTGTAGCAGTCACAGTCATTGCTCAAACTTGGAAGCAGCCAAGATACCCTTCAATATGTGAATGGATAAACTATGATATAGCCATATAACAGAATATTATTAAGCAATAAAAAGAAATGAGCTATTAAACCACCAAAAAAGACATGGAGGAATATTAAATGCATATTACTAAGTCAAAGAGGCCAATCAGAAAAGACTATACTGTGTTGATTCTAACCATACGATATCCTGGTAATGTTAGTAGATAGTACAAAGATGAAGATCAGGGGAGAGGCAAGGATAAACAGGGAAAGAATGAGAGTTTTTTAGGGCAGTAAAACAATTCTGAATGAATAATACTCCATATATACCACATCTTCTTGATCCAGTCATCTATTTTTGGGCATTTGGGTTGTATCCATATCTTATCTATTATAAATAGTGATGCAGTAAACATGGAGGTGCAGATATCTTTTTGAATTAATGTTTTGTCAGCAATCAAAAAAGATAAACTCATGCCATTTGCAGCAACATGGATGGAGCTAGAAAGGATCATACTCAGTGAAATAAGTCAGAAAGAAAAGGAAAAATACCGAATGGTTTCACTTATAGGAGGAATGTAGGTGAACCAAATAAGGGATCAGGGAAAAAGATAACAATAATAATAACAACAATGATAATGCAACAAAACTAGCAGGCAACCGTGGATAAGAAACATTATGTGAGAGAGGGAGAGGAAAAGGGATCAGGGCAGGGGAGAAAAGAGCGCAAGGGACTATGGTGATGGTTTACGGGTGAACTAGTGGTGGGAATACACAATGATGTAAAAGGTACAAATAAAAAATAAATATATATTAAAAAAAACAATTCTGAATGACACTGTGTTGGTGGATACATGTCATCATACACTTGTCAAAACCCAGAGTCTACAACACAAAAAGTGAACCGTAGTGTTAACCACAGACTTGAGTTAATATATTGCATCATTGTTGGCTCATGAATTTTAATGTAAGATGCAAATAAGGGAGATGGTGTGGGGGGGGAGGCTGAGAGGTTCTATATTAGAACTTTCTGTATTTGCCATTCAATTTTTCCACAAACTTACAACTGTTCTCAAAATACAATCTTAATTTTTTTAACTACTTCTAGAGCACACATTACATTTAAGACAGCATTGACATAAAGGTTCTAACCGATGTAATTACAAATTAAAGTCATAAAAATTAGAAAGGAAGAAATAAAAGTTTTAGAATTATTTTTGTAACCTCCCAAAACTTTATAGACGAAGTACTAGAAATAATAGGAGAGTCAATCACGTAGGGTGGCTAGAAAGTCACAATACAGAAGTGAATTTCTTTTCTGAAAGTCATTAAGGAAGAGAAGAAAAGACATACGGGCTTCTGCATAGAAAGACTTAATGTCACGAAGAGTTGAGTATACAGCCGTCGGCATTCTTAGTGGCCAAATATATGACAGGGAGTGTTACTTTCAACATTCATGTATGTACAGTTTCTCCTTTAACAGATGATAGGTGCTCAGTGAGAAGAAACGATGCAAGAACAGAGTCCGAGCAAGTGGCTGAGCTGAGAGCAGCTAGATCTGTCACCAAAGACTACGCCCATCTCTCAAGAAATCTGCCTCTGCGAGAAACAAGACATCTCATCACAAAGCTAGAAACACGGGTATCACCCTTGGTTTCTCTCCACCGCTCACCCAATATTGCCTCAAGTCTTAATTTTGTCTCTTTGTATTTCTCAACTCTTTCACTGTTCTACATCCCCATGAGCTTTGTTAAAGCTTCACCACTTGCACAGAGTCCTATAGCACTCCTTCCTAGCTGGTCCTTAATCCAGCCAGACTACTGCCAGAGTTCAAGTCTGGTCCTCTCATTAAAACCTTTCAGTCCTTTCTCGTTGTCCTAAAGATACAAACTCCTAACATGTGGCTTGATGCCACTCTAGTCACTGCTAGTTCGTACAGACATCTCCAACCTCATGCCCAATTGCTCCATTCTGGCTCCTTCATGGTCATCTTTATTACAGCGAGCTAACCCTCCAGGTCTGCCTCCCTTCTCCCTGCTTTGCTCAGCTCCTACTCCTCCAGATTCTTCCCCCCCGCCCCCGGATTTTTTCCCTCCAGATTCTTCATTACGCTGGTCAACAAATTTTTACAAAAGTCATATCACTGAAATAAAACGAGTCATTTTCTATTAATTTGTATGTGCTGAACATGAATATGACAGTCAAATTCTAATTTTGGCTCTAGTTTTTTTGTAATCTGCAATAAATTGATGTTTATATCATGAAATGCATGCCGATTACTGGGCAACAAATTTTCACAAAAGTCATGTTACTGAAACAAAATTAGTCATTTCCTATCAATTTGTATTGTTCAACATGAATGTGACAGTTAATTTCTAATTTTGGCTCTAGTTTTTTTTTGTAATCGGCAATAAGCTAATGTTTACATCACGAAATGCATGCCAATAGTAATAGGTCTATGCTTAATACCTTTAAAAAATCAAGTCACAGACTACTTCTTAGATTTCTTCACTTGTCTCTTACACAGCTGTTTAAGAGCATCTCCAGGGAGTGTCCAGCAGTAGTCAGCGAGCATTGCAGTGGGCCATTTTCCCTGGTATCTTTGTTCCATTGATGTGATATCTTGATGAAAACGTTCGCCATGTTCATCACTAACCATAACACAGTTTTCAGGGAAGAAATCCAGATGGGAATGAAGGAAGTGGCTCTTTAGAGACATAGTGCAGCCAAGTTTCTGATACTGCATCAGCATGTCTTCTACTAGTTCCTTGTAGTTTTCTGCACTAACATTCCCATGAAAGTTTGTAGACACTAGGCGAAAAGCATTCCATGCTTGTTTCACATCACCCTGCAGCAAGTTGTTGAACCGGTCATCTCAATGCAGACGGAATGTTTGGGTAGACTATTCTTGACTTCTTTTGCTTCGTTATTCCACCGGAAAGAGGAGGAACCAAGCAGAAGTAGCAGTCTTTATGTGGTTGCTTAGCTCTCTCCACACCATGGGGACTGCAAACGGCATGGGTGGTCTTTTGCCATTTAACCACTGTGAAAGCTGTGTTGTACATGTAGCACAGCATATATGCGGGGTCCAAGGCTTGTCTTGGTACCAACTTTGCATCCCAAGTAAAGATGATAAGCCTTCTTCACTTGAGAAGTGATACTTCTCTTCTAGTTGGCAAATGTCACTTCCCCACAAATAGAGCAGAAATTGTCCACACTATTCATGCACTTTCAAGGCATTACTGTTCTGTATTGTGCCTAAATGGATAAAATAACAACAGTTCTATGGAACAGTAGCTTAAACTGTCTCACACAAAGTCTGAAATATTTTCAAATGCTCAACATTTCCGACAGGGCTTTCTATAGTGCACTGCTAATGTCAGCTTACTTTAGCAGCCGCCTGGCAGTAGTATTGCATTGCATCAGAAAATGATGCCATCAACTCTGGATGATGTATGCATGATGGTATTATGCAATGCAATGCAATATTACATCATTCTAGGCTGATTTAGGATGTTGCTGCAGTCCTACTGGATAAATTTACATGGTGAAACATATAAAATGAATTACATGAAATATCTTCAAGACGAGAGCTAATAAAAAATTTTCAGGGTTATATTCATGTTCAGCACACCAAGATACAATAGATTAAGGCCTTTTTAAGTCAGTAACAATCTCACTATAGACCAGTGTAATCTTCAGGCATCATGCAGGCAATAACTTCCACCAGAAAACTTCTACTTCTGAGAAAACCCACTTTTCATCTTAGCACTTATCTCACTGTATTCTAACTCATCTTTGACTTGAGCATCGTCTCAGTAGACCAGTTCCCCACAGGTAGGGACAGTGCCTGGCCCACAGTGAAACAGTCTAGATAAAAGAAATCACCAGCCAGTAGGATAAGAGTTACCCACATGTTTGAACAGGTGGACTAAATTGTGGATTGGCAGGTATTGCCTAACACCTGGCCCACAGACGGAACAAAGGCGCCACACTAGACAACAGCAGCAGATCCTAATAACTGTCTTAAACTCCCTAAAAGCGGGGGCCAAGAGGTCTGCACGCAGATGGTAAATGCTGATGAAACACGTGACACGATGAGTGTGGAGCCCATGTGTGCAGACCCCTGTGCAGTCCAGTCCAGAATGTGCTGTGATGCGGCTCTCCCCTGCCCCAACCTTGGGGCCTGTCCCATAAAAGCGTCCTCCTGACTCCCTCCACGGAGCCAGCTGAAATTCTTTTGCTGGCACTGGCCCCCTTATATATGCCTCTTTAATAAAACCTTCCCTGGTTTATCCACCACTCGCTTGTGAATTCTCGTACCCTTTCATGGGCCTACAAAACACTAAAGGCTAAATACAAATGTATTAAATGAATGCCTTGTGGGTCACATGCAAACCTAGTGAGCCCCAGTCAGCCACTGAAAGGAAGACACCACCAGGTACAACTATTACTACGAGGCTGAGCTAATCTGGTGGCTCATTAGTAAATAAGAATAGTAAGGAAATGTACTGATAATTAAATTAAAAATAGTCAAAGAATCAGAGTTTAAGAAATGTCATTGGTAATGGTTGGTTAACTATTCATGATGATATTGATAAACCCTAAATACCTTGTGAAAGAGTGGGAATGACCAGCTTAGAATTTTTCAGGATATTAAGACTAATTTTACACTTGGTTTGATTTTGACATGAGATTTGGAATCAAGGCAGTTTCCACTTCCAGAATAAGAAAAGTAGTGCTAATCGATGTTAGCCACATTACCTACCATCCCTACCTCAGAAAAGCTTCCTGAAGTACTAAAAATAAAATACTTTGGACTGTCAGATTTCAGCGTCTCCCACAGCGAAGATGAATGCTCAGGTCGCCACAGGAAGGTTTGGGGAGAGGGCTGGTGAATGAGCACCTGCACGGCTGACAGGAAGTGGCTCGAGCATCTCCCCTGACAGCTGCATTGCATTTACCTTATTACATTGAGTTTTGTGAGGACAAAAGGCTGGCAAGACACTTTAGAAAATGGGGTAGCACTTCTGGATTCAAACATGTTTTTTCAAAAGGGGGAACAGGTAGGGACATTGTCCTCCTTCCTCATCCCTTTGTTAACACTAGGAAAAAAAAAATTCTTTGGCTTAGATATTACAAAACTACAAAATGGAAAATTTTAACCACTCTATAATTTGGAGAACAGAGAATATTTAAAAATCAACATTGTTGCTTTCTTCCCAAGAAAAGACTTGATTATCATGCTCTGGGAGATTTTTCTAAACTCTTGTTTGCTCACTCCATGTGACTTGCAACTTCCTAGAGATGGGGAGAGGAGGCTAAGGACTGTTCCTTACCTCTTGGGTCTAATAAATGGATGGACATGGGCCTCCCCGGTGGCGCAGTGGTTAAGCGCTGCGCTGTGGAGCTGTCGGCAGCGGCGACACGAGTTCAACACCCGGCCGGGGAGAATCCCACATGGCGTGGCAGACCTCTCCTGCCTCGCCCGCTGCTCCCCTCAGCAGTGTATTTCTGATCTGCCTGTTCTGCTCCCCACTCTGTCTCTGGTGAACCCTCTCGCTGCCCCAAGCCTCTGGCCTGTACCCCAGCTTGCATGTATAAATAAAAACAATAAATCTTTAAAAAAAAATGGATGGACATAATTTGAAATCTAGGCCAGATTCACAGTGTAATCTAAGGGTGAGTGTACCTCAGCAAAATGCAATAATTGTGCGGGTCATTCGTTTGCACTTTTTCTCTTTGTTTAAAGGAAAATAGTTAACAGGGAAAACATACTTATTCATTTAGGGATCCTTGCATTTTTAATATGGAATGATCCTTTAATTTCACAGCTCAGTCTATATCACAACGTTGCTCAACCGCAATTATAAAATGCAAGTGAATCTCAGCCTGCTTGGAGGAGACAGTTTTTGGAAAGTAGGGGACTGCACTGGTATTTTGCAGCCTTCCTTCCCTTCTCTCTGAAAGTGGCAATTATCTCAGCAGCTATTTAAGAATTTAGTATATTTTATGGACTTCAACTATATTAAAATGTATCATAAACTCAACAAAGGCAGACATTATGAAAAATCAACTGATTTCAAAAACCAGTTAGAAAATGTATTATGAAAAGACACTAGGATAATAGCAAACTATAAAATACTTATGAAAAACTTTTGGAAAGTGATCTATGTAATATATATGAAGAAAATAGCAAAGCCCTACTATAATGTCTTTTTAAAGATGTAAATTATATTTCTGGATGGAAATAATCAATGTTCAAAGTAATACAGTTATTTCAAATTGATCTTTAAATTCAGTTTAATAATAATAAGAAACCCAATAGGATATTTCATAAAACTTAATATTATTCTATATTTTATCTGGTAAACTCAATGCACAGAATTAGCTGAGAATTTTTAAAAATAAACTTCAAACTTCAATAATTAATAAAACTATATTATGTAATTAGAAAATATATATACAAATGAATAGACCAAGCTAAAAATTCCAGAAACTGATTCATGTCTACTTTGAAACTTACTATAAGATTAAAATGATAATTTAATTTCAATTCAAAGATGAATAACTAATTGAATAAATAGTGTTACTTCAATTTACTATGCCAATTATTAAACTGGCATAGATTACATTCTTATCTTACCATACATTATCTAAATAGTAAACAAAAATCTAGTACATGTATTAGAAAAATAGGAACTTATTTTCTTTTTTTTTTTTTATAATATATATTTTTATTGTTATTTATGTCTTTTACATTTTGCATTCCCCTTGGGTAACCCACCACCAATTCACCCGTGATCCATCTCCATGGTCCCTTGTGTTCTTTTCTATTCCATTTTGTGCCCTTTCCCTTCCCTCCCTCCGGCTCCTTCCTCCCCCCCTCCCCCCCCCACTGATTGTCTCTCTCCCACCCGGCCTCCCTAATGTCCTGTTATTATTTTCTTAATTTGGGAATAACAAAGAACTTTTTAAGCAATACCTAAACCTGAGAAAGACTTAAGAAACAGACACACTTAATTACATGTAAATTCTAATTAAATTAGAATTAATAAGTTAATTTGTTTTGGGATGCAAGGTTAATACACTAAGGCCAATGTGTATCTATATAATAGCAGCAAATAATCAGAAAATGCAATTTTAGAAAATTCATTTACAATATTCTCAAAGTATATAAAATACTTAAGGAAAAAGACCTCTATACTGTAAACCATGTAACATTGCTGAGAGAAATTTTTTAAAAAATCAAAAAATGAAAAGATAACACTACATTCAAAGATTGTTAGAATGCCTTTGTGAGAAACAGATTTGTAGGACTTTACCTGATTTTAAGAATGACTATAAATAAGCTATAGTAATTAAAATAGTGCATATGTTTTGATAAACAGATTGATGAAGTGCTATGTAGCCCAGAAATACACCAGCACTTACACAATAAACAGTTACTTAATTTTTGACAAATGCACCAAAACAATCCAATACAGAAAGGAAAGTCTTTTCAGTAAACAGTGGTGGGTGAACTGATATCCACATGTAAAATAAATGAATTTCAATGCCATACGTAAAGACTAATTTTAGATGCATCAGAGATCAAAATGTAAATCGAAAACTATGAAGTATGTAGAAAAAATATAGAGAAATTCTCTTACAATTCATAGGTAGGGTAGCTCTCTTAGGACATAAAAAGTAATGACTTTCAAAGGAAAAAGTGATAATTTAGACATCATCACAATTAAAAACTGCTAACCAAAAGATGTGATTAATAAAATTAATGGTATATCATCAACAGTGAGAAAATACTCACAAAACATTCTAATTTACAAATAACAATAACCCAAGATAATAAAATGCCAAATAACTCACTAAATATCAGATAAAGATTTTAATAAACACTTCACAAAGGAGATATATGAATGGCCAATAAACAATTGAAACACTCTTCATCATCAGGATTCAGCACTATTACTCATTAGGAAAATGCAAAGCAAACCACAATTAGCTATCACTCTACATCCAAAGAAGGGCTAAAATTAAACAACTGCCAGCATCAAACACAAACAGCAATGTGGAGTATCTGGAAACTTCACACATGGTTGGTGACAGTGTGAAATGATGCAATCACTCAAGCCAAAGTTTTGAGCTTCTTATAAAACCAACCATGTAACTCCATCAATCCAGTCATCCACATGACATTCACCAGAAGAGTTAGAAACATAGTTGCAAAAAAAAATGAAGTACAAAACTGCTCACAGCAGTGTTACTCTTACCAGTCCCAAACTGGAAAAGTTCAGGTGTCTGTTTGTAGGAGAACGTTAAAAAAAAAAATTGTACTATTTTCTCACAACAGATAGCTACGGAGCAATACTAAGAAATGGACTGCTGATACAAACCATGTCAAGGATGAATGCCCAAAACATTATGCCGAGAAAAAGAAATTTTACACACAAAGGGACACACTACATGGTTCCATTTGTAGCCGTGCATGCATGCTTACATGAGCATACTTTCTGAGAAATGTCATTAGGAGACACCATGGTTGTGCAAACATCACAGCATGAGGTCAGAGATGCACAGTGGCCCCACACCTAGGCACAGGTAGGGACAAGTGTGTTGTGTGCTGAGTAAACACCACTGTATGTGCAAGACTGTACAGGAAGCTGTGAAGCTGGTGAGTGGTAGAAAACACTCAGAACGAGAGGTGGGCACTGATTGAGAACGTACATGAGAATTGTCATATTTTGTATCTTGCTAAGGGCTGAGGTTACATAGGTAATATGCATTTGTCAAAATCATGGAGTTATGATTTGTGTAATGGGTCATTTGTTAATCCTATGACAAAAAGAAAACAGAAACATTGAATTCTAATGAGTGGAATACATGCTGAAGTATTCATTGGGAATTGTCCTGGTCTCTGGAAATCACTCTGAAGTGCATCAATGAAATAGTCTATTGAAGATAGACAGACACATAATCACACAAATACTGTAAAACAACCACTGTAGAATCCAGGCAGTAGATACATGACTCTTCAGGGTAAAATTCTTTCAACTTTTCCGCATGTGTGAAAATTTTCATAACAAAATGCTGGCAAAAAACCTACTGAAAACAATAAAGAACAGAATGTGGTTTAGATAGCAATAAGACAAGGAAGTAAGTACAACCACAAATAAGAAACAATTGAATCTGTGGACCAAAAGAGCAAAGCTTTCTCAAGAAGAATTTATACAGACATAAATGTCAAGGCATAACCTCTTGAAATTGCTGAAGTTCAGAGGCAAAAAATAAATCTAATAACCAATCAGGTAGAAAAATTCCATCACATCAAGAAGAGAAAAAATCAAGTTGACCTCATACTTCTTCAAAACAATCAAAGCCAGGTAACCTAATTATCTTTTAATTAAAATGAAATGATGCAAAATTAACACAGACATTCACAAGTCAATTAGAGCTCCCTGTTTACTGGATCCCTGAGTTCTTAAACTTAGTGAATCTAGTTTACTCTCAGATGATCAAAATGTGGATGAAAAATAAAATCTCAGCATGGAGAGGAAAAGGTGTAAGACCTAGTTGGAACCTTGAATATACCATGGATATGAAGCTAAAAGAAAAAAAAAAGATAGAATTTTAGACTGACTAGTCACATTATCAAATTTGGACTCATAATTTATTTAAATTTTATTGCATTTGGTTTTTTTGTTTGTTTTAATCTTTTTTTTAACTTTTTTTAAAGATTTATTTATTTATACATACAAGCTGGGGTACAGGCCAGAGGCATGGGGCGGTGAAAGGGTTCACCAGAGACAGAGTGGGGAGCAGCACAGTCAGATGGACGGAAATACACTGCTGAGGGGAGCAGGGGGCAAGGCAGGAGAGATCTGCCACGCCATGTGGGAATCTCCCTGGCCAGGCATCGAACTCACGTCGCTGCTGCTAACAACTCCACAGCACAGCACTTAACCACTGCGCCACCAGGGAGGCCCAAATTTTATTGTATTTGAGCAGTAATCACAGGGGATAAAAATCAAAATTACATATAAAAAAAGTAATCCTGAGGAAGTTTTGATTCTATCACTTTCTCCATCAATACCATTCCACCCTTTGTTTAGAAAACCATTTTTGTTAGTTTTTTAATTTTTCCAACATTTCTTTATATAAGAATAAGTAAATACAAAGATTAGTTTTAGTTTATCCTTTTTGAACATAAAATATAGCACACCACACAAATTTGCTTTTCTCACATGACAGTATATGTTAGGGCAGTTTCATACCAGTTCTATGGACACTCCTTATTCCTATTTCATACCTGTTAGTCGTTACATTAGGCCATAAACCAGACACTTCTGTGCTGGTTTTTCTTGTTTGTTTGTTTGTTTTTGTTTTGTGTTTTTTTTTTTTTAAGAACGGGAGATTTTAAAATACTGTTTCCATGAAGCCAAATTATGACTTTATTTAATTAGGTATTATTATCTCTCAATAAAGCTCTATTTTTTCCTAGAGATCTTTTAGATATTAATAAATTTATTCTAAGGCCCTTGGGAGTGCAGATATCTCTTGAAGATGTAGATTTCAATTCACTTGAATTGAAATCCAACAGAAGTTGGATCACTGGATCAAATGGTAATCCTACTTTTAATTTTTTTGTTGTTGTTCATTGTTTTATTTTTTATTATTTTTAATATATATTTTATTGTTATTTATGTCTACTTTTAATTTTTTAAGGCACCATCATACTGTTTTTCACAGTGGCTGCACCAATTTACATTCCTACCAATATTAGGCAATATAGGTTTCCAGTCCTCACCAATACTTACCCTTGTTGTTTCGGTTTGTCTTTATGATAATAACTATTCTGGTAAGTGAGACAATATCTCAATGGAGGTCTGACTTGCATTCCCTGTTGATTACTGCTGTGAAACATCTTTTTCATCCTTTCATATACTTATCGGCCATTTGTAGTTCTTTGGAGAAATTACTATTCAGAGATCGGAGTCTAGAAACTTGATGATTCTTGTTTATTGGGGGAAAACATCTGGTAAAACTCTTGCCCATATTCATCTGGAAGGTGGAGTGTATGCCTATGAAATTTTCATATCCAAGAAAGTAAATGGGAATAGCCTAATGTTAACATTTATTTAGTGATCCTCACTGTTTTCAGAAAGTTGTAAAGATAAGTAACTGACTATGATAGTCATCCGTTTCTCCTTCTTGCTTTTAGTAATACCATACTGGAAGATGCTGCCACATATTTTGGTTGCAAATGTGATTACCCAACTAGGAATTTAGCTTCTCTTGAATGTAGCCGTGGCCCTATCACCAGAATTTGGCCAGCGATAGAAAGTGAAACTTAAGACTTACGCTGCCTCATGTCCTTAAAAATGAGGTTGCTTATTTCAAAACTTCTTTTTACCATATCATAAAAGAAACATCTATCCCTTAAGTAATCAGTTTTCATTTTCTCCCTGCCTTGGTCTCAATCTGGTGTCTGTCTTTGTGGAGTTACTATCCTGGATATACTATATAAAAGGAATCAAACAATACGTGACCTTTTGTGTCTGGGTTCTTTTGTCATAGCATACTGTTTTTTGAGATTCACCAAAGTTTTAGCAGCTATCATTATTTCCTTCCTTTTGGTGGTTGAATAATATTCCAGTGTATGGATGTGTCATATTATGCTTATCCATTTATTTGCTGATGGATATTTAAGTTGCTTTACCTTCTGGCTATTGTGAACAATGATAGCAAGTTATTCTCTTTTCTTCTTTTTCAAACATTTTCTTGTTTGTTCTCATACACTTTTTCTTCTAGGTGAACTTGAGGGTCACCTACTAAGTGTCAAAGAATCACTCAAGAATGTTAAGACTAGAATTAAATTATAATAAACCTATATTTGGGGGAAAATAGATATTGCTAGATTGTAGTTTTCCCTACTACAAAATTATTTTTATTCCATCCACTTAAGTCTTATAATTCAATATAAAACTCAGTAGACTGTTTTCACCTAGGTGCACATTCTTGTCAACACTTGTAACTACATTTGTCTTGTGATGGCAAATGTGCTATGGACAGAAGACTCCATCTGTTAGCATCTGGAAGCTGTTGACCCTTGTTATGCAGTGGTAAACTCCTGATCAAGCTGTCACCTGTTGTATTTGGAAGGCAGAATGTGTGAATCTGCCACATCAGGGGAAGCTGTAGCTGCCGGCATGTACTGGCTACTTACCGTTAATAGAGTCGAATGAAAGAGAAACTCAGAAAGGAGACAGTGGGGAGGAAACCTCCTGGAGCACAGAACTTCCAGATGAGCTAACTGCTCTGACAGTGCAGGAGGCTTTACTGGTCCTTCCCAGCAGGATTTCCTAATTGCTATGGAATAGTGACTGATGAATGCTCCCATTATTCCTTTCTGAAAAGAAGAGCTCTAGCATCACCATCCTACTGTTTCCCATCATGATGCACTGACAGCAAATATTTTTTTTCTATTTTTAAACCTCACAGGATCATAAGGCACCACATTCAGATGTGACAGAAAGGGCTGCATTTCACCCAGAGATCCAAGCCCTTGGGCTAGGTGCACACCCTGGATGAGACCTTGGGGTGTCTTCTTAGGAAAAGGGTGAAGTGTTCTATATAAGAAGGCTGACTTATGATGTTGGAAAAAAGGTTCAACTGCAGCCTTGCTGTTAATTACCTGCTAAATATCCATTGTCTTCTTTATCTACTTCTTTCTTACTATTAATATTCCAGGTTATTCCAGGAGTCAATGAGGGCAGCCAAAATACTGTGTGCCCCAGTCTTCCTTAAAGCTAGGAGTGGATAATGAGGGATAAAAATGAAAACACGTGGGTAAAGATTCAGGAAAAGCTTCTTCAAGACAGCTGATGAAGTAAGAGAGAACATCCTTTTAGTCTCCCCCTTCTGCCTGTAATGAGATCTCTTCCTGTATTTTTAATATGTTAAGAAAAAGCAAAATTATTCATCTTTATTTGTTATTGTGTCTACATCATGGAGCTCTCCTATTCATGCTAGTAGTTTATAGTAAATTGTCTTGGAGGTAATTCTGTTCCAATTCATCAGAAAAGTGACAGAGAAAGCTAAAGCCCAAGATGACTGTATAATCCAAAGTTTTTAAATTTCTCGTATAAATCTGACTTAAATGTCTTTGTATCATTTCACATTTTATTATGCAAAGTGCCTCCAAATGTTTGTATGCCTTTTACTAATTTCACATTGTCAATAAGCATTTCCAAGCATTCAGCATTTCCAAACTCTTGGTTTGTGGTTACAGGTGTCCTACTGAGTTAGTAAAATAAAAATACTCCCTAACTTCTCTCGTTGAGATACAGATGGTTCACCTCCGACGACTTAAATACATATTTCCCTTCTTTCAGTAAACAAAATAACAGCAAGAACGACTGTGAAGAATTTTTTTTGTGATACAATGACTACCTTAAAATGCATGCAATCTTCCTTTGGAAAAAACGTGGTGGGCCGAGAAGCAGAACCTCAACAACCTGGACAGTGACGCAGGGCCCCGCGTTTTCATGACATCGCCAATGTGGGGGCCGTAAGTTGTTCACAAGGAAACTTACAGTTTCTACCTCTAAAGTTCTGTGTTTTACAGACACACATCGAACGTTAAATACGTTTTTGGCAAAGGATCAGGCAGTTTTTTTGAGTAAAAGAAATTTGAAAGCAAAACACTAAATCAAGTTCTTTAAAAGTCCCCAGTAAAGAACAGTTCTTTCTTCAATTTTAAGGTTGACATTTTCTTCACATTTGTAAGTTTCTGGAGTTGGGATACATCTTACAATCAAATGTATGTTTAATACGGTAGCCCTTTCTCTCCACCTCCCCCGATACACATAGAGAGAGCAGTGTTTGCTCTAAAATACAGACATAGGTGAGCATGTCTATTACACATACATGTATGTGTGGGTATCTATGTGGGAACAAAGCCATGCCCACCAACCATGGAGAAACTAGGAAAGAAAACAGCTTCTGGCATAGACTGGTATTTAGCGTGGCACTTTCCTATGAGTGCTAATTTCAAGACTCTGATCAACGCAAAGGGAGACCTGGAGCTGAGTGTGAGCACAAATCCAGGAGCAGCAAGTGCTCTACAAAACTGGTGGGGGAGGCATCCGGCGATGGAGGACGGAAGGGAGGACAAGGGGCAAGCAGCACGAGGGCGCCCAAGGGATCTCAATAACAAAGTCATCCAATATTCAAGTTGAAGTCTTTTAGGACATAAGTTGTTTGCTCCTCTTTCAACATCCAAATCTGGCAATAACATCTGCCATACAAGTTGTTGTTTGTAGAAATAGAGGAGTTGGATTTACTTTGATGCCAAAAGCAAATTTCAAAAAAACCAGAGGTGTGAACAATGATTCAGGAGAACGGGAAACCTAGGGCCAGAGGTGACCGTGAGAAGGCCAGGCCCTGGCCAGGCCCTGGTGGGAAGGGCACTGCGCTCTTCCAAGGTGAGAGGATGAGTCCATCTTACCCAGGTCTTCAGCAGGCAGGGAGACCTTTCCAGAAAGGGGTGGAGGTGCAGGTGCAGCGAAGGTGAAGGGAATGTGACCATAGGTCTTGTTTTGCCCAGGTGATTCTAGTTTATCTCTTGTTCTCAGGTCCTGTCTACTTCTGCAGGTGCCCCAGGCAGTCCACTCCCTGATCAAGTAATACAATTAGCAGTTACATTAACAAAAGTCAAATTGGGCTTAGTAATTGCTTCACTTTGTATTTCCAGCCTCCCTATAAAATCAAGTAACATGTGAGACACGTAGCCAAATCTCCAGCTGCTCCTGACCTTTTCCAGATGTGACAAACTTCACACTTCTCTCCAACAACAGCAAGCAAGTCAGCTGATGATAAGCTGGTGATGGTCTCAGGAGTCGATGAGAGAAGGCTTTTATGCTACTGCCCTGCTCACCCCACTCCTGGACCACCGACTCCCAGATGAATAAAGTCTCTGCCCTGACAACTGACAAGGTCAAAGGCAGATGTGGGAACACTGCGTCAGTATGTGTGGAAGGTGCAGGAAGCGGGGACGGCGCAGCCCTGCCGCCAGGCCGTGCTGCGGCGCGGACGCTCTCGCCGCGGTGGCTCCGCTAGGTATCGCCTGGCATCGACTACAGGTGCCAACTCGTTTAATTTCATTTTTTTTTACGATAAGCCCATAAGGCATCAACAAACTCACTGAAAATCAGAAGACACAGGTCAGCTGAAGAAGCACCCACAGCTCTGTCAACAGCTGTCAGCACCGCCCAGGAAAACTCCACTGCTGCTTCCCTTCACCCTCACACCGCGCTCGGGCGCGCCTGGCACCGGATGTGTAGCCCACTGTCCCCAGCAGAAGCTGTGCCCTGCGCTTCAGCTGGCTGCTCCAGCTCCGGGGGTCAGGTCAGATCCCGCAGGTTAAGGGCGTGGCCCGCAGAGCGTCCCCTGCAGACACCAGGGCCCAGCGCCAGGTTCTCACCTGCACCTCTGAACAGCTGCAAGTCAGGGTTACCTGACACCCTCTCTGGGGTCAGTGAGGGGCTAGAATGGCTCATCTAACTCAGGGTGCACCCATGTTTTTACACAGACTATGGCAACAGGCACAGATAAAGAGGTGCACAGGGCAAAGCCCCTGCCTCTGTCCCCATGGAGTTGGGGTCTACCGCCCTCCCAGCACACAGATGTGCTCCCCCAGGAACTCTCCAAATTCCACACTCTGGGGATTTTTGTGGGTCTCACGTAATCATACTTGATCGCCAGCTCATTTTCCAACCCCCCCTTCTCTCTGGAGAATGGGCACGGGGCCTGGAAGTGGCAGGATTCTGCTCAGGCCGGCCCCTCTGCTCACCAGCCCCACAGCCAGGAGCCCACCAGTCTCCTCCTTCAGGAACGGGTGCTCCTGTCCCTCAGGAAATTGCAGTGGCTCTAGGGGCTCTGGGCCAGGAGCCAGGATCACATGTACACACCTGCTAGAGCACATCAGCAACAGCAACCACGGGCCTGGCTGAGCCACGGGCGGAAGTCATGTTGCTTTTAGTTCATTCCCAACGGCCTCCACCAAGGATGAGGTAGTGATGGGCCCCGTCCCGTGCCCTGTCCTTTCCTGTCTCCTGCCCTGAAAGGTTGGGGTGGGGGGGCCCTGAGAATCAAGGACCTGCTCCATCACCTGTGCTTCCTCTGTTTATCTCGCGGCCAGCTCCTCAGCCGGAGTGACAAAGGTCACCTGTGACAGGGTAGCTGAATCCACGGCTTATTTCTCACACTGGGAGTTCTGCTTACTCCTAAAAGGTGCCATAGGGAATGTGTCTCCAGAGGAGGAGGAGGGAGAAGGCGGGGCAGGGACAAGAGGAATCGGCCAGGGGCCTAGTCAGAACCACCGCGTGGCTCGGCCGTGCTGCAGAAGTCTGCCCACACCCGAGACTTTACTTCGTCTGGCTTGAAAACCTCCCGGAATCTTCGTGTTCTCTCTGCGTTCACGACCATCGCCTGCTCTCAGCGTCCGGTTTGGAGCTTGTTGGCCGTAATGAGACACCAAGGTGGACACGCTGGGGCTTCTGTGTGCTTTTGCCACAGCGCTGTTGTCAGTTTTTGTTGTTGTTGTTATTTATATCTTTTACATTACTGTGTATTCTCTGTGGGTTTCCCACCACCAATTCACCCGTGAACCGTCACCATAGTCCCTTGAGCTCTTTTCTCGCCCTCTGAGCCCCTCTGCTCCCCCTCCCTCGCTGAATGTCTCTCTCTCATTTGGCTCCCCTATATTCCTGCTGTAAGTGAGACTTGCGTTTTTTAAGAAACTTCATCTGTGACAAGGAGCACGAGTTGGAGTTGCCTCCTCTCATGCTGTTGGTGAGTGGGATTTCTGTCCTGTGGTACTGGGTGCCTCGGCCCCGGCCCCAGACACTGAGAGGCGAGGCCGACAGCAGTGTATTGTCGGGCAGACTCAAGGTCCCAGAGCCCGGGAGGGCCCAGGTCATGCCCTGCAGGGCCGCACTCAGGGGCCGCTCTCTCCGCAGCGGGGGGATCTTGGCTCCTTTGCACAATTCTGCCGGCTGGCAGGGAATGGCAGCCCAGATGAAGGAACACGCAGGCGCTGTGTCAGGGGCCTGGGGGGGGAGTTGCTGGGCAGGAGGCACTAAGCTTGAGCACAGACCGGAAGGGGATCTTGCTATTAGGCCATTCAAGGTCCGAACTTTACCAGCCACCGAGGCAGCGCGTAACACACAGCTGCACGCCAGCCCCGCCAGCGCACAGCTCCCAAGCAGCCCCGCGCAACCCGGCTCTCATCTGCATCCAGAACAGAGGCCGGAACCCCAGGCATACTGCCTACAGGATGCAAAGTGTACTTACTGACGGCCTTTCAGCTGCGGCTAGCCACGAGCCTTTTGACTTTTTAAGGTGACTTTACTGCTTAGGTCTTTTTAAAATTGAGATATAATGGACCCGGAGCCCCGTGGAAGGTTGAGGCGAGCACGTCTCGCTCTGGTGCACTTACGTTCTGCAACAGGATTGCCCCCCCAGTGCTACTGACTCCTCCATCACGTCACATGACGATCAGTCCTTAGTCGTGGTGAGAATAATTAAGACCTGGTCTCTTAGCAACTTTGAAGGTCATAATAAAATGCTCCTGACTGTAATCACTATGCTGGGCATTAGCTCTCCAGGATTTATGTATAGTTGCAAGTCTGTTCTCTTAAACAGCATTTCCCCGAGCCCCTGCCCCCAACCCCTGGTAACCACCATCTGATCTCCCTTTTCTATGAATTTGACTTTTTAAGATTCTGCATATAAGTGATGTCATGCAGGGTATGGCTTTGTCTGACTGTGTCACTTAGCATAATGGCCCCACTGTCTCCTTTTTTCTCATGACGGAGCAACGTCCCAGCGTACACATGACACGCTTCTTCTTGACCCATGCATCACTTCCATGTCTTGGATATTGTGAGTAATGCTGCAATGTCTATTTATTAAGCATTGGTTCATTCCAGAAAAGAAAGTTACTGTTATTCTAACACACCTGGAAAGGTTAGAGGCAGCGTCACTCAAGGTGTGGTCCCAGGCTACAGCAGCAGTCTTACCTGGGAGCACCCTGAAATGCACATTCTTGCAAGTAAACATCAAGTAAATCCTCACTGATGCCTTCATAGGTTCTTGGAAATTGCTACTTTGAGACAACATAAATAGGGATCAATTTTGCCACAGGTTAATTGATATTAAACATGAATTAAGCTCCTACAGTATTTTTTTGGTCATAAAAACATCACTAAACTTCTAAATAAAGACCCCAAAGATTTCTTCACCAGGTGAAGAAGAAAAAGAGGAGCATTTAAATTGATAGAAGGTCCATTCTACTGAGAAATCAAAACCACAGTGAACCCTGAAACATCAAGCAATCTTGTATCAAAATGTATGAAACAAAATTGTTAGAAATACAGGAATTCAATGAAACTGTAATTAAGTGAGAAAATCTTATACCTCACTTTCTACATTTGACAGATCAGGTAAACAAAATTAAGTAAGTTTGAAGACACATTTCACTTAGAACCCAATTACCATGAACTGAAAGCTTATTTAAAATTAATGGGTTCTCAACAATGAAAAGACAAACCTAATTCAAAAATGAGCAAATGACTAGAATTGATGTTCCTACAGAGAAGACATAGATCCAATGAGCACATGAGAAAGTTATCAATGTCATTAATCAATCGAGAAATGCACATCAAAACCGCAGGACAGCACTTCACACCTACTAGGCTGGCCAGCTATTTTAAAGTAGTGAAGAGCACATAGTGGAGGATATGGAGAAAAGATGCTCCTAACATTGCTACTGGGAATGTGGAATAACGGTGCAGCCACACGGAAGATATTTGGCAGTTTCTCAAGAAGTTAAACATAGAATCATAACTATATGATCCAACAATCCCACTCCTGTCTACAAAGTAAATCCTCACTTAATGTCTTCATAGGTTCTTGGAAATTGCTACTTTAAGAGAGACAGCAGAAAGAGAAACCAATTTTGCCACAGGTTAATTGATATTAAACATGAATTAAGCTCTTCCGGTATTTTTTCGGTCATAGAAACATCACCAAACTTCTAAATAAAGACCTCAAAGATTTCTAATATTAAACAATCGTTTGTATTCATTCATTTGCCTACCTGCTTACACCAAGTCAAGGTCTCAGGTAACCAATCCCATCCTGGCAGCTCAGGACACAAGGAGCGACCCAAGCTGGGCAGGCCTCCCTCCCCACGCAGGCACATGGCTTCAACACCCTCTAACTCCACGGGGACCACTGAGACACACCCTGGGACCTACTGCAGCTGGTGTGCTCTACACTCAACTTCCCACAGCCGTGTGGGTGCTAAGACTTCCCTGCAGCAACAAACAATTCTCACACTCCCGCTGGGTATCTGGGAATTCAATCAGTCCTGTCCCCATCTACCCAGATTTGTCAGTTCCACAGGTCCAGGGCTCAGTCTCCCAAGACTGCTCACCACGTCAGAGCCCCAGGCAAGCCAAGGATCTGCCAACTGGCCATAGAACAGAGGTCCCCTGGCTTCTCCTCTGACGCCAGACTCCTCCATTCCAGGCCCAGAGTATGATTTGTGACTGATCCACTGACTATAAATCAGAGATTTCCAGGACACCCATTCCAAGTTCAATTAATTTGCTAAATAGCAGACAAAACTCATGAAACAGTTACTCACTGGAGCCCCCGCTTACTACAAAGGATCAGACAGAAGGAAGAAATGCTCGAGGTAAGGGGTGGGGAGAAGGTAACGAGGGCCCCTGCCTTCTCCAAGTACCTCTGTTCTCGTCCAAATCCTCAAGATCATCACCCTGGAAGCTCTCGAAGCACTCGAAGCACCTCCTTTTGGCTTTATCTCGGCCTCATTACGTAGGCACGGCTGATGGACTTATCAACCACTGGCAAGGGAACTCAAACTTCAACCCTTCTCCCCTCTCTGGAGTTGGGTAGGGGTACCTGAAGTTCCACCCTCTATTCAGGTAGGTGCCCCTGGGTGCTTTCCAAAAGTTGCCTTTGTTAATATAACAAAAGATGCCTTTTTAAAAAATAAATTTTTAATACTCAACATTAAGAAAATACCAAGACTTTTGGAAGCTGTGAGTCAGGAGAATGCATATTATGAGAAATATTTTGTTCCTCTGAATGAAGAAGTACATATATTTCCTGTAACTGACAACACCACATGTGACATCTGCTGGCCCGAGACAGTGAGCCTGCTGCCCCTTTGGCTCTGAGCAGTGGCCGCTGTTCCTGTGGCCTCCCCCACCTCCTGGTAGCACGGGCTTGCCATGAGGGTGGCACGACTGTATTCATTTACTATTAATTTAGCTTCCTAAAACATTTTTTTGGCTAACATTTGAAAATTTGTCTACTCTTAAAACTGCTGACATTGATTACAGAGAAAATGGCAATAAACACATTTCTGCCACTTACTAGTTGCATGTTCTGTTCCAAATTCACAAATCTCTCATCATATTTCTCCTAGTGAAACCAACCCCCCAAAGTAGAAACCCCCTCAAAGTTGAAACCAGGCTGTGTTCATTCTCACAGCCTCGCTGTTAACCAAGGCTAAGGGTGTCCTGCTTTCCAGCCTGGCCGGTTAAATCACGTAACCTATGACTCCTTGGCTACAATCCCAAGCCTGACCTGCTCTTGAGGAACTCTTCTCCAGTAAAGACAACGCAGCACCTGAGTCCAGCCCTTCGCCCACACACTGGAAGGCTCTGACGACAGCCCCCACACAGACGAGACCCTCCACCAGCGATGGCCTCAGCCAACTCTGCTTTGCCCAAGGATCTCCTGCCAACCCTGCCCACATTCCCATGCCCCATGCCACGCCCCAGCTAATGGAATTCAGCTCCTTCCCCCCAAGCTTCCCAAATGTGATACAAGTCCACTCCCCAGTCATTCGCGGGGTAAATCTGCGCTTACGGCTCCTGTCTCCTCCTGAGCCTGGTTTGCATTCAAATCCTGAAGCCTGGTGGCATGTCTCTGACATGTATGCACATTGGGCAAAGAGCCCTCAGTTGTGGAGAAACACTAGTCACTGAGGGGGCCTTGTCAATGAGGTCATTGGTCTAGCTAAGACTTGCTATTACCTCGTGAGTGGATTTACACTTTAGTGTGAATGGAGAAAATGAGAGAAAAATGGAAAGGAGGGTGGAGAGAGGCAGGAGCCCAGGCCAGGGAAGGGCCATGCGGGGTGTTGATGCCAGGTTCTCATGCATGCCTGCCCAAAGCCGGCCCTTCCTTTGGCCGACACCATGGGGATTATTAGCGGCCCCAGCTAGCTCAGTGACTGCAGAGTCCTACTTGAAATACAACATTCATGTCACTCTTTTTTTCTTTTCCCCAAAACTCGTAATAATTAATCCAGGAAACCAGAAAGGACAATGCAGGTAAAAGCCTAGGAGCTGTCTGTGAAAGATTTTCAAGCTGAGACCTTGACTTCAGCCTCCCAGTTCTTCCCCACAGGCTCAATATTCTGGGCTCTGACATGTGCCTCCGAGATTTACGCATGTATCTTGTCTCCAGGCCTGTCCTGGCTTCCTTTGATAACATATGTAATTAGCTATTTCCCTTCCCTGTTAAGTTCTGCATGTTATCACCACCATTCTGGCTAAATCAGACTGGAGAGGCCAACATAATGTGAGGAAGATTCGGAAGTCTGTCTTCATTAAGTGAGAAATACAATCACCGAGAGGGTCAAGATGCAAAATAAACTACAGTGTGGGGAGGCTGGCAAGAATCAACTATCCAGATTTATAAACATTTAGAATTTAAACCAAAGGCATGTCATGTTTGCTATTTCAAATTCTTTTGGAAAACACTTCCGCTTCCTTACATATTCCATCTCAACTTTTGAACGAGCTCCATCATTTTGTTATACTGGAGGTGGGTGTTTCAATTTCTAAAATCATATGGGAAGCGTTTACTTGTCTGATGTCAGGTGCACGACTATCCTAGTTGACTCAGTTTCTTCTAATTTCACATGGACTCTTGAACCGCTGTACCAAGTTCCTCTAGGAAGTCGGTTTTATCTAAGATGAATAGCTTTAGACTACAAACTTATGCTAAGAAAAATGGGCCATTCATGCTTATTTTCCAGTTTTAGAAATGCTTCAAAGCTGCATCTGTGACAAGCATGAATGTAAAACACATCACCCACCCAATACATTCCCAGGACACAGCTGCTATCCCCACAAAAGTGACCACTTGCCAACACATAATGGAAGAAGAAGATCCTAACTCAGGGAAATGTCCAATTTGATTGCTTCTACACCCTGTCCCTTTTCACTTCTCTATCTTGGTTTGAAATTTTAAGCACCACCAATGAGTAATGTTTTTAATTTGAAGAAAGCACTGTTAGACAGATGCACACAAATTAGCCAGAGAGGTCAATTTAATCACAAAGGAGCCTAGACTCTCAATGAGAAACAATGATGACCATGTCCTGAGAGCGCCACCTCATCTGAAGTGCACGGAAACTGAAAAGGAAATAAGGGGTATGCCCCACAGTCGGAAAATAGAAAGGTAGCTTGACCGGGTAACATGACCTCTGCTGAAGTGCCGTTTTTGCACATGGATGAAAGACAACAATTTTTATAGTCATTGTCTCAATAACTGTCCATGAAAAGCAACTTTACTAATTGGTTTAAGGAACAAAATGTCAACATCAGTCCCCTGTGCTACCACCTGGCCCTGTGACCTCAGGAAGGAATCATAATTCGCCACTCACCAGCTACATGCCCCGTGCTGCGCCAGATGCCGTGAAGCCAGAGGGCAGGCGCTGACATACACCCTGGGGGTGAGAAAATGAAGAGACATGAGCCTTTCCTTCAGCAGGTTCTCGGCTGAGTGACATATTTGACTTCAGTGGGCCACCAAGTGACGAGGTAGGTGGGGTATAGGTTAATGGGAGCCCCAGGGAGGGACTAGTCATGTGGAGCCTTCCAGCCCAATTTGAAGACCAGGGAACCAAGACCTTTGGGGCTCACATGATGTTGCATCTGGTCACACACTCCCAAAGTTTCTGCTCCTTCTCCTATACCAAGGAAGCAGAACCCACCCACCCCCACCCGCCACTGAGGGCAACAAGCAGGTAGGATGAGTTAGCATGGTAAGTCCTAGTCCGTACTGATGTAGCGTTACTCATTTCCACACACTGTTGCCGGCACTCCGCACGTGTTAACTTCTGCTGGTAACAGTGAGATCGTTACTGACTTAAAAATCGTTACTGACCGTTACTGATAGTTACTGACTTTTCAGTTTCCGTGCCCTAATCTGAAGTAGCTTGGTGTGCTGAACATGAATATAACCCTGAAAATTTTTTATTAGTTCTCGTTTTGAAGATATTCCATATAATTCATTTCATATGTTTCACCGTGTAAATTTATCCAGTAGGACTGCAACAACATCCTAAATCAGCCTAGAATGATGTAATATTGCATTGCATTGTATGATACCATCATGCACACATCATCCAGAGTTGACTGCATCATCAAGACTCCAACAATGGAATTGTCTAGAAGAAGGTGTCACAATTACTTTATACTAAAAGCGCCACAAGCAGTTGGAGCCTTTCTTCAGAAAGGAAAGTACTCTGGTATTCTGTTCCGATATCGAGGGTCTCATGAATGCCTTAGAAATCACTCATGCCCCACAAGAATGGAGACTATTTCTATACTCTTCGAAATTGAGTCTTAAGACTGTGCTTTTGCACAATGGGAACTGTCTTCCAGCTATTCCAGTAGCACATGCTGTCCACGTGAAAGAGGCATACAATAACTTAAAGCAGCTACTGAATTCCATTGAGTATAACAAGTACAGCTGGCACGTCTGTGGTGATCTGAAGCTAGTTGCCCTTTTCATGGGACTGCAGCAGGGATATACAAAATACATGTGTTTCTCATGTGAGTGGGATAGCCGAGCAAGTGAATTGCACTACTTGTGGAAGGAATGGACTCGCAGACAAAATGTAGCAGTTGGAGAGAAGAATATCCAGCACCCAACTCGGGTCGAGCCTCACAAAATCCTGCTACCACCCCTTCACATCAAACTATGTTTGATGAAGAATTTCATGAAAGCTATGGACCGGACTTTGCTAGCTTTCCGATACCTGCATGAGAAATTTTCTCAACTCAGCAAAGCAAAGATTAAAGAGCGAGTTTTTGTGGGTCCTTAGATTCAAGAGCTCTTCAAAGATGACCAGTTCAACAATTTGCTGCAGGGTGATGCAAAACAAGCATGTAATGCTTTTCGCCTAGTGTCTACAAACTTTCTTGGGAATGTTGGGGCAGAAAACTACAAGGAACTAGTAGAAGACATGCTGATGCAGTATCAGAAACTCGGCTGCACTATGTCTCTAAAGATCCACTTCCTTCATTCCCATCTGGATTTCTTCCCTGAAAACTGTGGTATGGTTAGTGATGAACATGGCAAACGTTTTCATCAAGATATCACATCAATGGAACAAAGATACCAGGGAAAATGGTCCACTGCAATGCTGGCTGACTACTGTTGGACACTCCCCGGAGATGCTCCTGAACAACTGTCCAAGAGACAAGTGAAGAAATCTAAAAAGTAATCTATGACTTGATTTTTTACAGGTAATAACCGTAGGCCTATTACTGCTGGCATGCATTTCATGATGTAAACATCAATTTATTGCATATTACAAAAAAAAATAGAGTCAAAATTAGAAATTGACTGTCACATTTGTGTTGAGCAATACAAATTGGTAGGAAATGACTAATTTTATTTCAGTAACATGACTTTTGTAAAAATTTGTTGCCCAGTAATTGGCATGCATTTCATGATGTAAACATCAATTTATTGCAGATTACAAAAAAAACTAGAGCCGAAATTAGAATTTGACTGTCATATTCCTATTGAGCACATACAAATTGATAGGAAATGACTAATTTTATTTCAGTAACACGACTTTTGTAAAAATTTGTTGACCAGTGTTATTTGATCCACCCACTGCCAATTAATTAAATCAGGAGGACATGATCATCCTCGCTTTTCTAAAGAAGAAAACGGGAAAAGGAGGTGCAGTCGCTTGCTTCAGGGGACACAAGGGAGGAATGGTGGCACCAAGATGGGAACCCGGTTGCAGCCTTTGGCTAGGCCATTCCCAACTCAGATGCAGGCCAGGCCAGGCGCCAAGGGAGACGCCCAGAGCAGTGTTTTCCGGGAGGAATGCTCTTTCTCTCCGGGCAATTTCAGGTGGGGCAGGAATCCCAGGCTTTCAAAGCCAGGCACACTTCAGATGTGCAGTTTCATCTGAACACACCGGCAGGTGGGCAGAGCTCACAAACTCATTAGTCAGGGACTGAGTGACACTTTAGGAAAGAACATCTTCTGAGGAAAGAGCAGGTTAGGTCAGGGTTCCATTCAAAGGCACAGCCGCAGCAAACTCTGAAGCGGGCTTTCCTGCCCCTACTACTGCTCAGGTGGCTGGTCACATGCATTCTGACTACAATGACCAATCCATCGTGCTCTGTTCAGCACTCACCCAGCTTTAGCACAGGAAGTCTCGTGTCCCAGAAAACTCCTCAACTGTGGGCAAATCAAGACCTACCTTCCTGGGACCCTACCTGGCATCTTGCCTCCCCCCAGCTGGACCCTCAGTATTTGACCATTTCATGCTCTTCCACATAGTAAGCAACCCCTGAAGTTCCTAGTCACAGAACCCCCAAAGATGTGCCTCCACTCCATCTAGGCGAGTCTCCTGGAGGCTCGGTCTGTGAGAGTAACTGTGTATGGGGCCTCACATGTGTAACTTTCTTTCCTGTGTGTCATCCAAGTGCCCATGGGACGGGCAGGGCAGAATTTCAATACAGTCTGACCTAACAAATAAGACAGAGGTGACTGAAAGTCACACGGCCAGGGCGCGGCAGCACGAGGCTGCCCCTTCCTGAGATAATGGACGTGGAATCTGGTGCTCGCTCAAGTCCAGTACAGCCACGTACTGCCGCACTCTGCACAAGTTACATGACCTTTCCGTATCTCCACTTACTCATCCGAAATTTGGAACAGTAACCCAGAAATTGCTGAACTTAACAAAATTATGTGTGCATATAAGTACTTAGAACAAGAGAGCTTTTTGAATAGTTTGTAATTGAATAATGTTTTGTTTCTCGTGAGTGGGAGGAATATTTGAATAAAAGAAGACTCCTTGTCAGAGGGAGAGGTTTTTAAACCTTCCCAACTGAGCATGAATGGGTGGATTAGTCAGAAGAGATGTGTAATCCAAGATCCAGAGTGACAAGACAAGGGCAAAGGAGATGAGCCATGTCGGGGATAAACTAGAGAGGAAACAAGACGCGGAGAACAACCTTACAGCACCTACAAGAAGCTGGCCCCTGGTTCTCCCTAGGCGCTGCCACCCGCCCCCTGCTGTTATTGCTCAGGAAGAATATGAGCCAACAGTACTGCATCCTAGCAACCCACGTGAAAAACAAACTTGCCCTTTCTCCACTCATGACTGACCATTTACACCACTGAAAGGACCCATTTCCGCCAGCTCCCAACTACAGGTGGACTTCTTGGAGAATCACAGCGCCCCTACAATTATCTGAGTGCTGGGTCACCTTACCTCCAAGCGCTCAACCAGACCTTTACATGACCAGAACTTTCACCAATGACTGTTAGGCCTGAACACTTCTGTTCATGAAAGAGCAAAGGTGTAAAGGCTGGTCAGCTGCAGTAAGCAAATCATGTTTACACACGTCACGATAATGCCCTCATCCATAGCGAAGGCTAAAACACGCGTGACTGTACTTTCTTCCAGTATTTTCCCAGCTTATCCAAGCACCTCTGTGGGTGTGCATCGGTGTGTGCACAGCCGAGCGTTTTTCTGAATCCCCCACCCCTTACTCCCTCTGGCAAGGGCACAGTGGCCTCTCCTGGGAGTTCCATTCCCCACACCCCTGCCCCTCAGGGAGGGTTGCCAGTCAGAGTCCCACCCCCAGCTCCCTCATGACTGGTCCAGAGCTGTCATGCGACCTCAGTCAACCCAGACTGAGCTCATCCCCAGGAGCTGTTTAAGTGCCTGGAACAGGGCAAGTTTGTTTTTCACGTGGGTTGCTAGGATGCAGTACTGTTGGCTCATATTCATCCTGAGCAATAACAATAAATAGGTTTAAAAGGTTTAAAAATTTAAAAGGAAGAATTGGAAATGTTACAGGTGACAGAACTGTCTAATAAACAAAATACTCAGAAAAGCGCCTGCAGCATTTAACAGCAAGGTCATCACAACACCGCCGTGTCGTAATGATGTCTGTGTTGCGTGAGTTCTTCCTGAACATCATTTCCACCTTTTGTGTGAGCCGTGATGAATGTGTGCTGCTAGGCAGACCTCAAACATCGACTTTATTAGATTCCAGAGGCGACCGCACGTTGGTGTTATCAAAGGCAATTTGCATATACAATTTACAGGATATTTTGCAACCTTTTTGATTTAATGACTCAGTGGAAATGATCGCATTATCATCCTCTCAGTAACGGCTGAGATAAACACATGATCTATTTCCCACCATTGTTGGTCCTTGAACCCCACACCTGTGTCACAGTCACGTTTGAAGATAAAACGAAGGAGCCTGTTCCATTAAGTGGCCTGTGGGAGTGAAGCAACGGCCTCAGAAGAGTTTATCCTAAATGCTACTTTTTAAAGTATTATTGTATTATTGGAGATAAACTGATTTTTAAAAGTTAACGAGATCTGTCTCGGGGTATGTGATGTTCTCTCCCGTGGTCCTGGTTCCCTTCCCACCTCTGTCTCCTGCTGTGGTGCTGGGGAGCAGCTGCCTCCCCCCAGGCCTCACCGCACGCTGGCTGCGGCCCTGCTGTGTCCTCACTCGCCCGGGGGCAGCACTTCCAGTGCCCTAACCCGGGTCCTCTTTGCTTAAGGAAACAGAATCTTAGGAGCCCCCACTAGTTCCTTCTTGAAAGGGTATGTCCCCCTGTGTGTATGGCAAGCATGCCCGTCACAATTTTTGAAGTAAGTTTCCAATTTAGTATTCATACTGCTGCTATAAAAATGTTGCACCATAAATATCATGAAAGACGGAGAATGATGTTTTGAAGTATTTTGAATCAAACAAGATGCAGTACTTTCCTGAAAGTCAATTGTGAATAAGCTGGAAAAAACGCCTCCTGGTGTTCCATCCTTTGCTCGGAACGAGGTGGTTTGGTCAGGCTAAGTGACTGGTCAGAGGTCTGTGGTCTGTGGTCTTGCCCATTACTGCCCGCGTCGATCTCCGGGGCCTGCTGCAACAAATCCACACACGCTGGTTCTCACGCAGTTCTGGGGACTCTCACCTGTCCTCAGAAGACTTACGGGAGTCTGGTCTCTGCCCTTCCCAGCTTCTCCTGGCTCCAGACATCCTTGGTGTGAGGCTACATCATTCCCAGCTCCGCCCCCCTTCACACGGTCTCCTCTTCTGTCACACATATCTCTCTGTCTTTGTTAGGGACATTTATCACCGGATTCAGGACTCACCAGGGTAATATGGGGTGATCTTGAGGTCCTTGTTAATAACATTTGCAAAGACCCTTTTCCAAATGAAGTCACAGGTTCTGAGAAGACCTATCCTTTGGGGTGCCACCACTCAGCCCACAACAACACCAACTGGTGTTGCATTTTTAAAATACTGTTTGCAAATTGGCCTCAAGTGATATGGTTGTTCAGATGATGAGGTTCTTTGGGGAAGTTAACTGTAAAATCCAGTCGGTGGGCCCACTGAGGGCTATGGGTCTCTTCTCCCACCTCTGCACCACCGGGTTGGATGTTATGATGTAAGCAAGTCCCAGGCCAATCCTGGCACACATAGCCATGCACCCTGACACGATACACAGGTGTCCAGCGTACCCTAACTCAGAGACCCCCTCTCCTTAGCTGTCAGGCCCTCTTAGCAGGTACCCGGCAGGCAAGGCTCACTCACAGCACACAGCCATGTGTGCTAAAGAATTATGCCCACTCCCTGGGCCAGAGCTTCCCGAAGTGCTGCCTGCATCTTCTAAGGAGCTCTGAAGTGAACAGACTTGATTGCAACCAGAAGATTAACAAAATAAAATGCATGAAGCCCTCCCTTAACAGGGTCCATAAGTTCTCAGAAACTGTCACTTTAAATGAAACCACCTTTAACTAAGCCTCTTTCACCACAGGTTAATTGATACAAACAAGCGCCAAGTTCCTACAGTATATTTCTGGTCATAAACACATCACCAAACCTTTAAATAGAGTCCAAACACTTCTAATATTAAAAATGATTGTATTCATTCATTTTTCAGCCCATTTCTTTCAGTTCAGTTTTGGGGGTGGAGGTGGGGGTAGGGGTGAAGCCCTTCCCAGCCACCCAGGGCATAGGCGGGACCCATCCTGGACAGGACACCCTCCATTGCAGGCACGTCACACCCACACCCGCTCTCAGTGGGGCGAGAGATACACAAGGAGCCTCACGCACACACCTGTGGAATGTGGGCGGAAGTTGGACTCCCAGATAAAGCCAAGCAGACAGGGGAGGGGGGCGCGGATGCCAGACAGCGGCCCCCAAGGGACTTGTTGCCTCTTCACTGTCATAGGAAGCGACAATGAAGGACGTGGTGGTGTTCAAGGACCTGCTGTATCGTGGAAGTGAGTGGAAGCGTGTGGAATTGCATGCATCACATGAAGTGAGGGTAAGAAGTGTTTCCTCTGGAAACTTTTCTTTCCAGCGTGTTTGTGTAGCTACTGGGTCATTGTGTAAAATATACTTACTACTGTCATCTAAAAAACAAAAAAGAAGAAATTATGCCCCAAGGGGACCCAGACACAGCACCTCACTCAGTCCTTGAGCTGAAAGGAGCCTCTTCAACATGAACAGCTGATGGGGGTCGGGGTGGAGGGCTGGCCTAGGCTCGGCCCACACGTGGAAGGGAGGCTGCGCAAACCATTCCAGCCCGTCTACGTGTCTGAACACACTCATTGCCCAACAAGACGACGCCATCGCTAACATCACTCATGCTAACCAGCAACTGTTCTAAAGACAGCTGAAGGATTATAAAAGCTCCCCTAGAATGTGGGCTTCTGATTAAATTCATTAAAACGCTAACTACCCCGGAGCGTGTGTTCTGACCGGAGTACTTCAACTGTTGCCTACGCATCCTAAAGTATAAATAAAACAACGCTGGGTTCTGCACGCTGCGGTGGACTCAGGGGCGGCCAGGCCCAGTCCGTGCCCCTGTTCCAGGGCTGAGGAAGGCCCTTGGGGAAAACAGGAATGTGACATGAAGATTGTGATCTGAGCCGTCACACACTACCATGCTGTAACGGCTGGTGCTGTGTAACGCAAACCGCAAGAAAATCACCTCACCGACGCCTGAGTTAATGCAGTTATAAACCAGGACAAAAGGCGAGGATTACGTGGAGGTAATCCCGAGTCTAAATGTTCAGTTTCAGCTCAGGCAGTGGCCGCAGGAGAAACAGTTATCCCATCATCTGAGACATGTGTGTCAAAGCAGGTTCTCAGTGCAGACACTGCCCGCCACACCCACCGTGCGCTCACCACTCAGGGGGTCTCTGGCACACAGAGGGGCTGAGCTCCGAGCCATTACTCACAGCACCCAGGCTGAGCTCAGCACTGACTGCACAGTTCGCAAGGCCCAGTGTAAAATGCAAATGTGCGGCCTCATGTTTAAAAAGCAGGAAAGGTGCTTTTTTCCTTTCTTCTGTGATCGCTCTGCCAAGCCCTCATTATTGCTTATTCGCTCTTAATTCTGAGGCTCTTCAGACACAGGGAGACATCAGGAGTGAGTGCTGACCTCACAGGCACCCAGAGCCTGCCCTGTGTCTCGGGCACACAAGCCCAGGCTGGAGCCACCTCCCCCGGCCGGCCCTATTCAGGAGCTGTTCCTGGGCAGAGGCTAAGAGGGTGTGAGGCTAGCCTGTTCCTGAAAGGGACTTCAAACCTCTGTATTTCCCATTGTCCCACTGGACTGCACTTACAAAGCACAAATTTTTTCAATGATAGAATTACCAAGAATTTCAAGACAGCATCCATAAACCAATAATCCCCAGGGGCTGGGCCTTCTGAGAGAGTGTACTGGCCAAAGGCTCAGGAAGCCCACAGTTTTCCAGGGTGTCTGGTTTCTGGGGTCTCTTTGGCGTAGTAATGACTTTTTGGATAATACAGACATGCAAAGGCACAATTCTTCCTAACAGGTAACCAAGAAAACTGATGCGATCACAATAATGATAGTAAGATTTCTGAAACTTCTTTAACTCATTACTGGACAAGATGACCACAGGTCATATATATTAGAAAGCCAATCACCACATCATATAACTGGTATAACCCAAGCTCTAGAGTTGAGGCTCCACTGTACCCGTAGACATATTAAGTCAAACCTGGGAAATTCTCACCATTTAACTGCTTTCATATTTTCCAGTGCACACGGCAAAGTTACAGGGAAAATGAGATTACCCAGTGGCCATTTCCATCCCCTTCAGGGCACTATTCTTTCCCTGTTGTACAAATTTTAACTCAAACCACTCCCCAGAATCAAACCTTCCCACAAGACATTAATTAGACCACATTAACTAGACCCGTTTAGCTACTTAAAGTTATTTGCATGTGACTCTCCTCATTACAAAGCCATTTGCATGGAGTGAGGGTCCAAGCCACACCAGCTGGAGGGGCAAGTGCAGGGCAGCTGTGTGAGACCTTTAGCTCGGGGGAGACCTGTGGGCGTGGTCAGATTCTCCTTGTGCTCTTGACCACCCTCCCTTTTGGGGTCAAGCAGGTGAAAACCACCCCCTGCATCTTCTCTTACTTTGTCTTCCCCTTTGCCAGCGGCCTGGCCCATGAATACAAGGTCACCACCTTACCTGCCTTTCCTCATAGCCCCTTCCCCTTCCCTTACAAGACCCTCCTTTTGATCCCTGCGTTCTCCCCTATGAGGACTAGAGCCTCCGTCATAGAAGGGGGTGACTTCACCGGAGTCCTCGGTCTCCAGCTTGGTCGGCACCAATGGTACTTTCATCAAATATTCCTCTTCAGTAGGGCCTCCCCGGTGACGCAGCGGTTAAGTGCTGCGCTGTGGAGCTGTTGGCAGCGGCGACGCGAGTTCGACGCCCAGCCGGGGAGAATCCCACATGGCGCGGCATACCTCTCCTGCCTCGCCCGCTGCTCCCCTCAGCAGTGTGTTTCTGATCTGCCTGTTGTGCTCCCCGCTCTGTCTCTGGTGAACCCTCTCGCCGTCCCATGCCTCTGGCCTGTACCCCAACTTGTATGTATAAATAAAAAATAAATCTTAAAAAAAAAATATTCCTCTTCAGTAAAGGTCAGTCATTCCTGAGCGCAAAGGATGCTATTGTTGGCTCCCTGGCATATTTAAGTAGTAGAAGAGGCCCAAACTTACCAATGTTTTCAACTCCCTGACACTCACATTCAATTCAATTCAATAGTGTCAGGGACTTGCTGACACTATTACTATGACATGGATCCTGTATTCACCTGTGTAAACATAGCATAGGAATCACGTACAGAACACACACACTTACAATCATCCTTCATTTACTATGCATAAAGCACAGACTGGGTCTGCAAGGACAATGTCCTCTGGGGACTTGGATCTACAGGAACGGGACACTCGGTGTGTAGATGATGACCACCAAAGGCAGGAAGAGGCTTTAGAAGGTTTGGACAGCGCCGTGAGTGTGGGATGGGGCAGGCGCTGGTGTCCCTAGTCACTTCAGCGTGCTGCCCAGGGCTGCGTGTCTCAGCTCACATGTGACCATGAAGCCAGAGCCGGGGTCCTACAGGACGCCTAGGAGTTGGGCTTTGATCCATCCTGTTCCTTTAGAGAGAAGAGACCTCCATATCGCTGAGCAGCTAAGGAAACATCAGCCATTTCAACTATGTGGTTTAATATTTTACCACATTTCACTTCACAACACTATTGCCCCATTTTACAGCTGGGAAAATTAGACTCCAAATCTTAACAGAGACAGTAGAAAAACTGCTGAGACAAGAATCAAACACAGGTCATGCCGACAGAGTGGGGGAGCTTAGACTCAACGACTGAAGAGCCTTGGCCCCAACATCACTCGAGGATTTGAAATCAGTCCCGTGGCACCCTCTGTCCTGGCAACACCCCCCCAGCCCCAGAGCACAGCAGCTGCAGGCACAACCGGTGCTCTGAAGACGTCCCCTCCCACTGTCTATCAGAATCAGCACTTGTTTTGTCGATACTGTGGGGAAACTGAGAGTCTCCAAATTCCCTCACTGCCTGTGGCTCCCTCCGGTTCAAACCCTAGCCTTCATCCATGATCAAAGACCTGTCACGCCCAGTGAGACCCCGTGACTGCCGAGGCAGGCGTTATCCTCGGGAGCAGAGACCTTGCACTGTCTCCATTCCCTTTGGCGTTCAGATTGAAGTTGGTCCTCAGAGGTGGAAAAGGGGTGCTTTGGACCTGGAGCTGCCCTCCTCTCTGTCCCCTCAGGGCACCTGCTGCTGAAAAAACATGGGCAGACAAGAGTCTGTCTGCAAACTAAAGAAGCCGGCAGAGCGCCTGGGTCCAGAGAGAGCGGAAGCCCCCCCACCTCTCCCTAATCGTCTTTGCCTTTTCCACCTACAAACCTCCCCTGGGCCCCCCAAGCTTTCTGAAAGGCTGACAGCTCTTTGCCTGTTTCCTGGGCTCCCACCACAATTGCGATCCACTGGTGAGGCTGCCTCCCTAGCCCTCCTCAAAAGAACAGTTTGAAAGATCCATTTGAATGAAATGGCTTGATTACAACAGGGAGACAATCGGTTGAGCACAGTCAATTCTCTTTCCGGTGACAGGTGCTCACTTTGAGTCCCGGCACCTGCTGGCATAATCGCTAAGGCTGACATTTCCTGGTCCTTATTAAAAAGGAGTAATAGGACACCAGGCCTGAATCTTTTTTGTTTGTTTTTTTTTAAAGCAGGGCAGAGGGGAGGGTGATCTACAGCTGTTGGGTCATTACCTCCCCATTAGCTCGCAGGATGGAGAGCTGGGCCGATGTGGCCAGAGCCGCCGGGAGCTGTCTGGCAGGGGATACAGGAAGGGTAATTAACTCTGGGTAGCAAAGCAGAAGGGCTGTGCTTTAAGAGAGTTAGCCACTCAAACCTGGAGAGCATTCAGATCTGAATATTTAGCAACAGAAATGAGGAAAATCTGATTCTGGGCATATCTTACTAAGCCAGCCAGGGCTACCTCATATAAGACTAAAAAAAATTATTTCCTCAGTGCCAAGATGGTTTCCCCATCGACCGTCTGTTTTACCCATATCATCAGCCTCATCTTCCTCCTGCCCGTCTCCTTCCCTCTTCACACCCCAGTATTTGCTTTCCCCACGCTCGTCCAGATGAATGGGTGCCGTGGAGCAGCAGGTGCTTAGAGCACGTGTGGGCAGGGGCTGCAGTGGAATGTTTGGGGACTGAGAAACGAAAGCGAGCTGCTTACTGAAGTAAATATACTGATTCGGTTTGCACGTGCAGAATAGTTAACTAAGGGGCCCACCCTAAGGTGCCCACCCTCCAGGAGTTCATCAGGCGTCATGATGACCACGGCGACGCCCTTGCCTCCCGCCCACTCCTAATTCCCCAGCTAGGAATTCAACTGCTCTGAAATAATGGCTGGTGGCCCACGGACTGAGTGAAGCTCTGCAAGTATTCAGAAGGCCGACACATTTTCTGAACTATCAGGATATATGAACTCCAGATTCAGCTTCTCCTGCACATTTGGAAGTCAATTCTATAAGAGTTGTCATAGGATATAGCAAATTGGTGAAGAAGGAATACTCTTCCTGGCCCTAAATTTTCTGGGTTTGGTGCTAAGGATGCCTTTCACCCTCCGAGTTCAGAGCGGATACCTTTCATGTGAGAGATTTATTTTCTGCCTCTAGGGGAATGGAGGTCAATGTCCTTTTTACACTGGTGATTTCTCAAATAAATGTAATTCAAATAACCAAAATGCTAGAGTGACATGTTTTGGTTGAAATTTTCTAAATCCCTTCAAATACTGGGTTTGAATACTAAACCTACCTTTTACTAGTAGTCTGACTTTGCAGAAGTCACCTAATTATGTTTGACCTCCTTTGTGATCATTTATAACAGGGATAACTGCAGCAAACACACAGATGTTTCCATACAATGAGATAATACATGTAAATCACTTAGTCTGATGCTTAACTCATAAAAAGAAATCAATACATGGTCATAATTACTATATTGATGATAATACAGGAAAGAGGAAGTATTTTCTCTCAGTAAGGTCCTCAGCTCACATTCTCATCAGAGATCCATAATGCATGCTCCTCTTCTCTGCTTTTTACCTAGAAGTTAACTTTATTTGCAGTACACTTGCCCGTAAAAAAGGGAAAGTCCTGCAAAACATTACACATGGAGGAACTTAGAGACAGAATGTTAAGTGAAATCAGTCAGCCACAGAAGGTCGGACACCAGAGGATTCTTCTGTCATGAGGTATCTAAAGTAGTCAGACTCAGCCAGAGGTCAGGGGTGTAATGTCCTCAATGTGAGAGAAACAACTAACCTAAAACAGTTACACAGTTATACAACTAACCTAAAACAGTTATATATACCTTTCTTTCAGAAAAAGAAAAGGCAAGTGAAATTACCAACAACAAATCCTACACTAAATGAATTTTTAAAGTGTTCATTTCAGGAAGAAGAAAAACAGAATAAACATTTGAGCTGCAAGAAGGAATTAGGACAAAGAAATTTATACATGTATAATTTAATCTAAATAAGTACCACCTATATAAAACAAACAAAAAAGGCTAAAACAGCTGAACAAAGGATGGAAGCGGGGTTGCCAGGAGCTGGGAGGAGAGGAGAGAGGTCTAATCAAAGGGTCTAAAATTCCAGCTGCACAAGTTGAATTCATTCAGAGATCTGCTACACAACATTGTGCCTCCAGAGAACAACAGTGTATGCACACCTACAGCCTGCTGAGGATTTCACGTTGTGTTCCCTCCACAATAAACACAAAGAAGGAGGAGGGAGGAAGAGAGAAGGGAAGGAGAGAGGGAGGGAGTGAGGAAGGAGTAGAGGGCAGTCAGATGGCAAGGGGCTGTTACTGGGCTCCCTCCTGTTCTGTTCAAGCTGGGTTTGCCTCCGGCACCTTATCCAGAGAAGGACACTGAAAGCCTGGAATACATTCCAAAAAAGATGGCAAGCTGGAGAAAGCATCTAAAACCACTCTATGGAAGCAATAATGAAAGAAACCAGCTTCACGGGCACTGGAGAAAGGACATGGCGAGGCACATGGGTGTCTTCACGGCCTTGAGGAAGGCAAGGACAGTTTGCAGCCGCAGAGCTTGGACCAACACTGTTACCTCTTAAGAAGGTCGAGAGGAAACCCATAAGGAAGACTTTCTGCCTGCCTCAAAGGCGGCCAGCTGCTCCACCGTAACGGTGCCCAAGCAGCCGCTGTGGGAAAAGCTGCTCAGTGAGCACAGACACACGTGTCCAGGGGTCTTAGGGTGCTTATGACGAAGGGTGAGCGTCTACGTCAGGTCCCCCGCCCCAATGCGTGATGGCTCTGTGGGCACACCCCTGAGGGTGGAGTCCCAAAGGTGCTCTGTTGGCGGCCAGGCTGGTCCAGCCCCAGGACACCCAGGTGCACGGAAGGCTGCGCGGAGGCCTGCCGCCTCCAGCCTGCGACCCCAGCTCCCACCCAGAGGCAGTGAGCTCAGCACGGTCAGACTGAGAAGGAAAGCTGAACTGCCATGGCCACATCTTCCTCCAGGGAGGCAGATGGCTTCCCCTGGTCGCGTGCCGGTCGGTGTCTTCTTGTTACATTTAAAGGAGAATTGTATTAAGAAAAAGTGTTTTTCAAGACAGTTGATGAATATCTGAAGAGCCCACGAAGCAGCACGTGCAGGGTCTTCGGCCACCGCGCCCCACCGCCGAGGCCGCAGCACTGAGCGCCCTGTGCGCGAGGAGCGGCCTGTGCTTGGTTAGGGCTCGGGGCCAGCAGTCCTGGAAGTCACACTCTGCACACGGACACCAAAAGGCGGCGTGACTCCAGCCGGCTGCCTGCAGAGTGCAGTGATGTAGAACCTTCTCAGGAAATGAGGAGGCTGGATTTGGGGTGCGCACGGGAAGGAGACATGGTGAGCGAGCCGCCTGAACTGAGTTAACTGTGGCTCTGGTGCGGACTGCCGCCACCCTCATTACGCACCGGCTTTCATTTTTGGTGGGGGCTCGCGGGGAGCTGCTGGCACCTGGCAAACACTGATGTCAGCAGGACACACCGACTCCAGGAAGTGGTTTATTTGTGATGGTTCTTCTTGGCAGGGACTGAGCTCCAAGGCCATCATTTATGGTGATTGCAAAGCTGAGTGCACTGGGTGCGCCCCGGCTGCAGCGATGGGGGCGGGAAGCACACCTGGAAATTAGCATATTTAATCTTTTAGTGCTGGAGGCATGGAGCCAAAAGTCCCATTCTGGTGTGAGAGTTCAAGTCCAGCACTTTCTCATCTGACCTTTCTCAGCCCATGACGGCTGGAGGGGGAGAGGCCCAGGATGGAAGTTCGGGTGTCTGGGAGGTGGGCAGTGAGGGAAGCAGAGCAGCGAGACCCGAACATACTCAGCACTGTGCTTGAAGGCATTTTTTAAAATATTGTTCTGAAACCTGGGGGAATTATGGCACAGGGAAGACTAAAAAATGGAGTTCACACAAAACAGTCCCTCAAAGCCTTGTCAGACGTGGCGTCAGTCCACTGTGCGGTGAGAGAGTATGTTACATATGGCACGTGGAAAGAATAAAGCTTAATCCCACTCTAAAGAGAGGAGACTGGTGGGGGAGAACCCATGTGGAAAAATCAGAGCATGACAGGAAAAAACCCCACTAATAGCACACCACAAAATAAGTGTATGGTACAGACAGCCCCTACGTCATCCACGTAGCCCTTGATTTTCTCATCCCTAAAATTGGGGTATGGCTTTCTCAGAGAATCATTTTTTGGAAAAATAAGGCGTATTTGTGAGAAAAGAAAAATGGCAGGGAACAAATCAGCACAGAGCCGAAGGTCGTTCCATGTCAGACCTGAGTTCTCAGCCAACAGCTCTGACGCATGAGTAGCGTGTGCTTTAATTTCAACAGTCACTGAGCAAAAATTACCACCAAGAAATTGGACAGATATGGCCCTTCATTTCCTTGAGCTTATATGTTTTAAAGGATAAAGGCAGAGAACAAAATGGGGAGAGAAAGGAAGAAGACAGTTTCTGGCAGTGACAGGTGCTGGGAGGGAGAGGAGGAGGCGTCCGAGCGGGGTGGCAGGTGGGGCACTGCAGCACTCCAGGGCATTGCTTAATAACAAGAGGAAAGGAAGAATGAGGAATGCGCTTTTGAGGATGGTCTGCGTCTCCCTTCCCCCTGCCCCATCTGTGCCCAGCCCCTGCTCCATCCCAGATCCTGACAGTCAGCTGTGAAAGCCTCCGTGAGGCCGTGGGGCACACGGGCGTGCCCCCTGGAACTTGATGGCTCCCCAGGGATGGCTCAGGGACTGGAAGTTCAGAGAGGAACCAAGATCCAAATATGCTGAATATCGACTAATACTCACCCTTCCTAGGGGTCAAAAATTCGTTTCACTCCTATTCACATGCTCTGAAGGAGAAGAGCCCCGACTTGGGCTAGGGTCCCCGCTCTGACAAGGGGTCCCCACATGACCCTGTGACGTTAAATGCACCCTCTGAGGCACGCCTCCTGGTCTGAATTTCTTAGTGCCCATGATGCGACCAGGAAACATGAGTTGTGGGGAAGGGGAGAGGGCCCGGGCGCTGCTCTTACCTTCTCCCAGCTCCCGCCCTTACCTGTTCCTTAGAGCTTTCTGGACTCCAGACTTCTCCCAAGGCAGCAACCATACCTTCCTGACCTAGCACGCTCCTAGCACGCAAAATCCTGAATTTTGCGTTTCATGGATACAGGAAATTATCCATCAGGCAGTAAGAAAAGTTAACCCAGAAATGTGGCTAAGAGCATATGCAAAGCGAGAAACTATGATGAAGATTTTACCCTTGAGTAACTTACAGAGAACAAATAGCTATTTTGAAGGTTGGAAGAGAGCCAATGGGGCTGAAGGGGAAGGGCTTCTGGAAGGGGCGTCCTCTGGCCACCGCATACACTCACAAGGCGTGGGCCCTGGAGCTCTGCTGTGCAGCCACTTAAGGCACTTTGTCATGCAGGATTTTAGGAAAGGTAATGCCCACCTGACACCCCACGTCCATGGGAGTGTGCAAGAGCTCCACACTCCTCACCCCAAAGCACGCACGTGGACAAACATCAGGCACAGAGAGGTATTTTCATGGGGATTTTACAAAACAGAAGCCCCAGCCCAGCCCAGCCCTACACCAGCTATACGACAAAAGGCAGCCACGGTCTGGAGGCTGGGGCTACCTGCTCTGTCCAAAGTCTACCTCATTCTTTGACAGACCAAATCCTTGGTACCAAACCCTATACCAGCCTCCTTGGTGACTCATGTCAAACACCTCAAAATCCTGAATTCTAGATTTTATATGCCAGAAAGAGAACTGCATTTTCCATCTTCCCCCAAACCCTATGCTAAACAGACCGTACGGAAGATTTGTCCTAACAGCACAGCATCTGGAAGGAGTGAGCTCAACAGGAGGATTTTTTATCCGATGTAGCAGCATGAAAGGTCTGAAGGGAAGCCATGAGAAGAATGCCTCTGGCTCTGCACTGCCCTGAGGAGGCGTGAGGGTGCTTGTCTTCTCAGACCTCCCAATACTTAGCTCAGGCCTGGCTGCGGTGCTGGGGACAGGTGGCGGTGCTTTTGCCTGCTTCCCTTGCCACCTCCTGAGAATAGCTAGAAGCAGTAAAGGATGCTATTGATGGTGGTGTGTAGGGCATGTTGTATGGGTGGAGAGATAAAAACAGTTGTGAACCACTCCGAGGAAGTAATGAGTTGCTAATCAGGTATAATAATAACTATCTTAGAACAAAGTCTCTAGAACTATGTGTCCAAATGAGCCCCGTTTCCTTCAAAGGAGTCCCTTTGGGAACATAAACAGTTATTTCAAAATGCTGCCATTGATCAAACTATTTCCGGAGCTAGAACATTATCTTTCAAGAGAGTTTGCTAGTTGCAGTAGGAAAGGCCTCCTTTGAAGATCACATCTTATTTTTCACAGTCAAAGCCATGTGTTTCCAGAGCTCCCCTGGGAAGCAGAAAGGCACGAGCTAGAGTCGTGCTCAGAGGACAGGCAACCTCGGAGGGGCATCTCACTCAGTGCCCCTGTCTAGATAGCAAATAACTTACTCTTTGTGGGGCGCACAGTCTCTGTCACCACTACTTACCATCCTGCTGCAGAAGCAGCCATACTCAGCACGTGGACAAACGGCTGTGGCTACACACCAACAAAACCATACTTAGAAGCAGGTATTGGCCCACAGGACCGCAGTTTGCTGACCCACTTCCCAGCATGGAGTGGCAGGAAGACCATGAGTTTTAAGGTGAGACGAGTCTGACTTCAGAGTCTGACTCTGCCTCTCGTATACCTTTCAGCCAGTTTTCTTCTCTGAAGAAATGACCGGTAACAAAATATATGACAATTAAAAAATACTATATGGAAATGAATGTAGGAGAGATGCTGAAACAACCTGAAACACAGGAAAACACACAGTAGAGACCTTAGTAGGTGCAGTGTTTACAGCTGTGGAATTTGAATTTGAGGATATTTTACTGTTAAAAGTCTCTTGACCTGTCTTTCCTAGAAAGCTCTTTATGTCTCTCCAGGAGGTCACGTTAGTCATTGATTTCAGCACAAAGCCCATGCAATCAGAAAGCTCAGATGGAAGTGGGTTGTAATTCCAATTGATCTGTGTTGATTTACATCCTGAAGGCCAAAGCAATAACTCCTAAAGTAGAAAGGAATAGGGAAGTGAAGCCTCAGACTCACTATGTGATTAACCTTCGGCACAGAGAGAGAAAGGGCACACTGAATGTGTGGGGTCTGCCGCACTCTTTTGATGCTGAAATTTGAAAGACTAAGTGGAGTCGCTGGATGCCAGGGGATTGCTTGGGACTCTCTGCCAAGTTGGATTAACGTCTCAACACATCGCCCCTGGTCAATTCCGTGACATAGCACTTAGTGACCTGCATGTTGGCGGAAAACGCCACACGTGACGAGTTGGCTGTGATGTGTATGTTAATGGAAAGACAACACTGCTGTCCGTAACACTGGTCTGCTAGGGCGGACACAGCGTTTTCTCTCTGTCTGCGCAGTGGAGCTCCGCAGGAAGCAGGACGCGGGACAGGGGTAACGGCAGACACCAGGAAGACTGTTGTGTTTGCCTGCGTGAAAATGCCGAATTATGAGCTGCGCCATCCCGTCATTCAGTTAGCAGCACAGGCCTACAAGGATGACAGCCAGCCCCTCCAGCGCTTTGCATGGGGGAGGGGGGACTGCTGTGACACCCTGCTTTTCCGGGACGTCCAGTGTGAGCTGCATTGGACGTCACACTGTTGTTTTTCTCCAGGAATTTCTGTGTTTCCACTTCTCCCTTTTAGAATGATTTTAACATCTGCAAACTTATTTTTGAAGATAACACTGGAGGGGGGGTGATAAAATCTTGAAAAGTTGTCACTCAGGCAGGATGGTTAAAGCATGGCTTCGGTGAACTCTGAAGACCAATGACCAGAGAAGGACCAGGCGTGAGTCACCAGCTGCTTAACTTTCACAGTCTTTTTCCTCATTGAGAAAATGGGAGACTATTAACTACTCTTCTGGTAGAAGCAGAATGACAATGGATATAAAGCACATGACAATACCAGAACAAAGCATATGATGAACAATAAATGGTACCTGTTGTTATTTGTGTGTGTGTGTGTGTGTGTTTGTGTGTGTGTTTATACAAATCGTTCTTTATACAAATCAATGAGTTATACTTTTCTGGATAAAGCAAGTTAGTTGAGGATGTGTACTGCTAAGAAAAGAACTGCTAAGAATTTAAATTAAAAGAGGTTTGCCTCAAAGTACCTAACAGTGTGTAGTTATACTGTAACTACTATTTGATAACTATTAGTTAATTTGATTTGACACAACTGTCATTTTTATGCTGTGCAGATTCCAAATTAGGTCACAGATATTTTTCAATTATTTTCATCAGAACCAGATGGAAGAAGAAACAGAGACGGTGCATACAAGAGTCAGGCTTACATCAGTCCCCAGAGGGCGGATGGAGGAAATAACAGGTCTCTCAGTCTTTAGTTTCAGTGAGTCAACAGGAGCAAGGCTGCCAGGACAAATGGGGCTGCTCTGCCTCCCCGAGCACAGATAATTCGATACACGCTCCCTTCCCAGCCACAGAAGTCGGGGCCATGACTCAGCACGGCAGCTGGGCAGCAGGCTCAGAGCAGCCTCTGTGTGCCCTCCTGCTCTCTGGACTGAAAGCTGCCTGTTTCATCTGTCCCCTCCTTATCATATTACTCCGTGACTGCACTAGGTGTCCTCTTACGGCGTGGCTCACACCACACCAAAGAGATACCCACACTGGCCTTTCATGCATAAGAATACTGATGTCAAGACCGGCAGGTGGATGGAGCCCTTGGCCGCTGCGGCTTTCTTTTCCTGTGCCCGACGGCAAGTGCAGCGTGCACCTGCCAGGTGTCACCATGGCAGGCTGGGGGGGAGGAGGGGAGGGTGGTCCCTGACTCTTCAGTGCTGGGGCAAAAGCTTCACCCCCTCCCGTGCACCTTCCGCGTGCAGACTGAGGAGGCAATTGTCTTACAGACCACCTCAAGTTAAATGTTTTTCTTCCCTGAAGTTAGTTTACAGACTGAAGAAAGCAAAAGAGAACTCCCAAGCCACACAAGGTGCCATAAGACCCCTGTGACAAGAGAATGCACCGGTTTCCAACAAGAACTAATTGGGAGAAGGTGCCGCGTGACCCACAGGCCGGCACACGTGGCTGTGCTCCTCCGTTTCAGCTGCCCACACACTCTCCAACGAGCAAGGCAGAGCAAGAGGGCCCTGCACCCAGAGAAAAGATTTGGAGCTTGACCTTCCTTTTGAGCCCACAACCCGCTCTGAGTTCAAAGACACCAGCAAGGATGAGGAAAGGTCACGTCTAGCTCATCTGCGGCTTTTCTGAAAGCTGCCGCTTGCCGTTTACTTTCACTCTGTCCTTTATTAAACCTGCCATACTCACTTTTCCTGGCTTATTATAAGCTAGTTCATTTCGTTTTCTTACATGCTATTATAAGAAAGATTCCATACAAAACTCAACACACAAAAGCCTGGAGGACTCGAGTATGGAGTATTGTGCTGATAAATTGACTTTCTGAGGGGAAAAGAAAGCCATGATTTAGTCTTTGCCAATTTCCATAGTGTAAATATTCCTGCCAAGGCCAAGTTCAAACTACCAACAATGTAATAGCTAGCTCTCAATATTCCTGAGTCCTTAATACTAAGCTCTTCCAAGCCAGCTCTAGGAAACTGCTGCTTAAGACCACACCCCCCTGAGGCAGCCCCCTCATAAAATGGAGGGCCAGTTCCAGTCTTCTTCCTGCACTTTCACACAAGTACATAGCGATATTTTAAACAGTCATATTCTGCTTTTTCCTAGTTCTCGCTTTTTGAATTTATTCCATGCCCATGTTTTATTTATTTTTCACAGAATGTGTAAGTTGTCAGATTTTTTTATAGAAGGAGCAGCACAGCCCTTGGAGACAAAGAGGTTCAAATGGTGGCATCGACTCACCATGGGCGTGACCATGGACATTACAGAACGTTGCTGAACCTCACGTCCTCCCTCGTCTGCGAGGTGAAACAACCAACCATACCCAATTCGCGGGTAAAAGTCATCCAGACTTAAGCAATCATAAAATCCCAATGGACTCACTAGTGCCAACCTTCCCTTGACCAGCCAAGACTTCCAACAGGAGTGGGGAACACTGGCTCGGTGCGATTCTCAGCAGACGTAACATCCGCATGTGCAGTGCTGGGTGCACCCCCATCCTTCCACCAGCAGAAACAACACACACAAAGGAATCCACATGCACACAGGCTGCGAGCAGTGCCCCAACACTGGAGCTCCAGCCCTTTCTCACAAGCCGGGGTCCCTGACTCCAGTGCTGGCCGCGGGCTGCACACCTCAGGGTTTATTTTACATGAGAGGAAAAATAAACTTTCATCTTGTCTTAAACTACTACTATTTTGAGTATGTGTCACATGCCATAAAATCTAATCCTATCCAATATCCCACATAATCCAAATCCAGAAGAGCTGATCCCTGAATATGTGATTTGAATAGAATTGAAAGCAGTGAGAAGCCCAGGCAGCTGGACCAAATGGTGTGCGTTTATAACGGCCATAAAAACCGCCAGACAGGGCTCTCCCACTCTGGCCCTGGTTGTGAGAGCTTAAATACCTCGGCATTGAACCCTGAGAGGTAGTGACTATTGTGCTCATTTTGCTCTCAGGGGTGAGATAATAGGCCCATGGTCACTTTAGACAATTTGTGGTGGAGCCAGGATGCAACTGTGAACTTTCCTGACTGAAATCTCATAATCTCACATCTTCTTATCAGCCATTTCAAAGAAATGAGGACTCCAGAGGCACTTCCTGTGGGTTCTCAAAAACCACAGTCCTTCATAAAGCTTTCCAGCACCTGTTAAGTGCCCAGTCCTTTTTTCAGTGTGAGTGAAACAAGTAAAGATAACTGTAATATTGATTTTAAGTTAATACTGAAGCTAATATTTAAACTATATCAAAGATTCCCAGTTGTTACCTAAAAAGCAAGTGAAAAGCACAGAGAAAGTCACAATCCCACACCTATCTATATTACCCTTCGGTTTCACTTTTTGTGTCTGGCCACAGATTTCTACAGGATAATAGTGACTGTTATTTCAGGATCATTCGTTCACCTTCTCCTGGTAGCAATTTTTCACTTGAATTCATACTCCTCTGATTGGAAGGGAATTCTTATTCCTGTGGCAACAAGGGTTTTGTTCCCTAGTCTCTTGTCTTTAAAAAACCCAAGCAGAAACCCTCTACCTCAGAATCGGAACGAACAGTGGAAATAGGTGACTCTATTTTTTAAACATGTTTTCCTCTACAAATGGTCTCTTACCACCAAGTTAGAAGAAACAGTCTTTGCAACCTCCCTCCCTTCCCTTCGGTTTTCTTCTGAAGTATTTGTCCCTAGAGAAGCCACCAGTTGGGCTCACTCCTTGTCAGAGCGGCCCAGGCTTCAACTGTCCAGCACTGTGCATGGTGTCCTCTGGGCTGCGGTGGCATGTCTTCTAGGTCGCTGACCCCTTGAAAGATCCTCTGGGACATATCAGAGATGCCAGGAGCTGGCAGAAAGACGTTTCAGTAAGAGCCGGGGGGAACAGGGTGTTTGAGTAAGTGGAATTAATCACAGCCCCTTAGCGTCTTCCTCGCCTCCGGTCGCCTGGGGGCCTTCAGCCCTGGCATTTCCAAGCGTCACTGAGAAGTAGTCTCTGGGCTCCACTAGCCACCAGATGCCAGGCAGAATGGAGCCCAGCTGGCGGACACGTCAGACCACAGCTGTGCCCACAAGCTCACTGTGGCAGCTCGTGGCCTTCTGAGAACTTGCACAAACGGCCCCTGGGTCTGGCTGGAGTCCAGCTGATACCTCTCGGCTGAGGAGGCCGTCCAGCCGGCAGTGTCCCCACCACACTCGCTCACCATGGGCCGCCAGAGGGCTGTGCGTCGGCGTGCGTGTGGGCACATTCCTTAGCGCCTGCTCCAGACAGCAGGAGGGGTGACTCCCACCCTGGCTTTGCAGCTAGACACTCGGTCGGCCTCCGGAAGGCACTTCGGGCCGTGTGACTGCTCCTCATCTAGCCGGGGGTTAAAACACCCCCAACGTAGGACGGCTGACAAGCGCCTGCGTGGAACGCCTGACACAGCAGACCCAGCTCGTCTTCTGTACTTGTATTTACATTTCTAATCCTTACTCATTCGGGTGGCAGTTAACCTCATCATCATTGTCCTTTTGTAATCTTCTAATTGCAAATCAAAAGCTCTAGTGAAAAGAGAGGAACTGGGTTTCTGAGCAGCCTTCAGTCAGTCCCAGCTCCACCACTTGCCGGGGTACCCTGCAGCCAATGAGGCAATGCCTGGCCCTCCTGTTCGTTGGAGTAACGGGGCTTTCTTTGCAGAATTGATTTAGGAAACAGAGAAGGTGTGTGGTTGACGGATAAGGTGCCTGACAGTTAAATGCTAATTCCTTTGCCTGCTCCCTACTAACACCACCACCACCAGCTAGAACACTGAGAGGACATTGCATTCAAAGCACTTACGGGTAGCTACTGCTTCAAAATAAATCACCCCAAAACATAAGGACTTGAAACAATAGTATTTGTTTATTTTACTTACAAATCAGCATTTGAGCGGGGCTGGGCAAACACAGCTCCTCTCTGCTCCATGCAAAGTCAGCTCTGTTGGGAGCTGCGTGGCGACTAGAAGATCCACTTTCTAGCCAGTGTCCACATGGGCTGAAGAGGATGCTGGCTATTGACCAGGAGCTCAACCAAGACCAGGGGTGGCACTGACATGGGCCTCCCCACAGCCTGCTTCTGACAGCACGCACTGACCCCCAAAAAGAGGCACACTGAGAGCACGCGGGCAAGGGGGTCGGGCATTTTCATGACTCAGTCTTGGAAGTCACTTGTTTCAGACTCCACAGCGGAAGCCATTGCGAGCGTCTGCCCAGGTCCAGGGGAAAGGACAACAGACCCCACCAGTCAACAAGAGGAAGGTCGAGGGCCTCCCTGGTGGCGCAGCGGTTAAGTGCTGTGCTGTGGAGCTGTCGGCAGCAGCGGATGCAGGTTCGACGCCCGGCAAGGGAGAATCCCACATGGTGCGGCAGACCCCTCCTGCCTCGCCCACTGCTCCCCTCAGCAGTGTATTTCTGATCTGCCTATTCTGCTCCCCACTCTGTGTCTGGTGAAGCCTCTCGCCACTCCACACCTCTGGCCTGTACCCCAGCTGTATGTATAAATAAATAAATCTTTAAAAAAAAAAAAAAGAGGAAGGTCGAGGTCTTATCTCAAGCTCAGCATAACAGATGGGAAATTTTGTCACCATGTCTTTGTGAAATTTAGCAGTGGTCTGGACTTACTAACCGGCCCAGCCCAGGAATGGTCTTGCCTTGCCAGCCAGCTAAGCCCTCAGTCGTTGGAGACTGACTGTGTGCTAGCAAGGCCCCAGCATCACAGACAGCTCACATTCAAAAGTCAGCTGCCCACCTGCAGGCCACACACTTTGACTATGGAATTTAACTCCCCTGGTTTCAGTCCTTCTGCATAAGCAGGAAGAGTAACAGCACACACTAGGGCTGCCATGAAAACGCAGATGAGCGCACCTAGTACCTAATGCCTAGTTAGCTGTTACCTGCACTACTCATTACACATATTGCTTCTCTTGATGGAAAAAAATTATCCCGCGTCTTGGTAAAACCATGATAGTTTTGTAGGTGAGCGTGGAAAGTGATCAGGAGGAGGAAGAGGGGCCCGTGCCACAGCGGCCCGGCTGTTCCATGGCAGAACAGGGAAGAACGTGGACAGGAGTCTGCAGCCTTGTGTCTGTCCTGGCTCTATGTCTCACCAACCCTGTGACTTTAAGGAAATCACCCTGTCGATCTGAACCTCATCTGTGTAAGGGGGCTGAGTGTTCCCATGAGCCCTGAACTAAATAATGCGCATGACTGAGTATGCCCTGGTGCTCAGAGAACTGCCCGCTGGAGTAGAAAGGGCATCACAGTTAGCTGGCAGCAATGATGTGAGTCGTAAGTGCACTCAGGGAAGAGCATCCATTTAATGGGAACTTGTGGGGCACAGAGGAGACAGCACAGTCACAAAATGCTTTAAAATTTTGGATCCCCAGAAGTAAACTGTCTTAAACTACACTTGGAGCTCAGGTTTTTGAGACGAGCGGGTAGGTGTGTGCCTTGGTAAGGGAACGTCCCCTCATGATAGTGAAATAATGAGAAAAGCTTTACCAAACGCTCTAGAAAAAGTTCAGAAGATGGATAATAAAAACCAGATTGTCTTGGTTTCTATTTGCCCTCAAAATCTCCAAGTTGTTGTGCGAGGCAGCGCTGAACAGCACACTACACACCACAGGGTCTGCTGCTGTGTGACAGCAAGACTGTCCATTAGCTGCTTTCACAGTGAACAGGAGCCATTCAAAAAAGCAACCATGAGCGAAGAATATGCAATGGAACAAGTTTAGTTTGTTCAATAAATGGTGCTGGGAAAACTGGACTGCTACATGCAAAAAAATGAAGCTGGACTACTACCTCACATCATGCACAAAAACCAACTCAAAACGGATAAAAGACATGAACGTAAGTCCTGAAACCAAAAAAATTATAGAAGAAAATATAGGCAAAACTCTACATGACATACATCTCAGAAAAATCTTTAAAGACACATCCCAAAAAGTGAAGGAAGTCAAGGAAAAGATAAACAGATGGGATTACAACAAACTAAAAAGCTTCTGTATAGCAAAAGACACAATAATCAAAACAAACAGACACCCTACTAACTTGGAGAAAATCTTTGCACACAACACAACTGATAAAGGACTGATAACTAAAATCTACAAGGAGCTCACACAACTCAACAAAAACAAAGTCAACAATCCAATCAAAAAATGGGCAGAAGAGCTAAAAAGACACTTCTCCAAGGAAGAAAAGCAAATGGCCAACAGCCATATGAAAAAATGTTCAGCATCACTTATAACCAGGGAAATGCAAATCAAAACCACATTGAGATACCACCTCACGCCAATGAGAATGGCACACATTAAAAAAACAGGCAACAACAAATGCTGGCGAGGCTGTGGAGAAAAAGGAACTCTTCTACACTGCTGGTGGAAATGCAAACTGGTCCAACCACGGTGGAAAGCCGTATGGCGTTTCCTCAAATTAATTAACATGGAGCTACCATACAACCCAGCAATACCACTTTTGGGAATCTACCCAAAGGACACAAAAACACTAATCCAAAAGGATACATGCACCCGTATGCTTATTGCAGCACTGTTTACAATAGCGAAGATATGGAAACAACCCAGATGCCTAAAAATAGATGACTGGATCAAGAAGATGTGGTACATATACACAATGGAATACTATTCAGCATTCAAAAAAGATAAACACATGCAATTTGCAGCAACATGGATGGAACTAGAAGGGATTATGCTCAGCGAAATAAGCCAAAAGGAAAAAGAAAAATATCGAATGATGGTCTCACTTATAACAGGAATATAGTGGAACCAAATACAAGAACATCACCCGAGAGAGAGGGGAGGTTTGGGGCTCAGAACGGAGGAGAGGGGAGCTCAGGGGACTGTAGTGACGGTTCACGGGTGAATTGGTGGTGGGAAACCTACAGGGAACATACAGTAATGTAAAAGACACAACTAAAAATAACAACAACAACAAAAAAAGCAACCATGTAAAATTCGAAAGAAAGAGTAGGGTGAAGGCAGGAAAGGGGTGTGTTGTTCACCTTTTATCCCACCACCTAACACATCTGAGGCCAGAAGACATGTGTAAGTTCGAAGGGTCACTGGAGTGGAATTAGCTTAAGTGCCTGTTTTAGACCGTAAAAGACAAAGGAAATGGTGTCCCCTCCACTGAGCACCACCTTCTCAACAAGTAAGAAAGTTGGTAAAGAAAACACACTAATGAGAACAATTTCCTACTCCAGGCACCAGATGGTACCATTGGTCCAAAGCATCCAAAATTAGAGAGAATCTGGTGAGGGAGTAGAGATACTCTGTGCATGTCAGAATGGGAATATACTCAGAACTGTAGATTTGCATGAATAGGCCATTTGTAAACTGAGTGGTTTTGTCAACTTAGGGGAAAACTCTTGGGAATAACGTGGTGGGTGGAGAGAGAAACAGAGAGCACGTGCGACAGAGAGACACAGAGAGAGAGAGAGAGAGAGAATCTTCTCCTTTCCAGGGAAGACAAATATTACACAATCAGCACAGTTCAAGCAGTTTATCACCCAAGAAGCCTTACCTTCATAGTGAGTGACTATCATTTTACCTCACTGCAAAACTATAAGCTTGTCAAAAAGACAGATGTTGGCTTCCTTGGTCTGACTAAATCAGACAACACGATTGCAGTATGAGGTCAGGTCACAATTCAAGTGACCTTGTTCACAAATACCTGAAATGACTTCATTAACTTATTGCCAAATTAGGTGTCATCAGGTTTTGTGACGGGAGCCTGCTGTATGTACGGCGGTATCCTATGGTGGTTTTAATTTTCCTTTTTCTAGTCACTAATAATTTTGAGCATCCCTATATATTTTGAATAGTTTAATTTTTGAAATTCTGTTCAAATCTTTTATTCTATCAATTTATAATTGAGCTGTAGAAGTTTTCAAAGAGATATTCTAGATATGGGTTCTATGTTGGATTTATGCATTTCAAACATCTTCTCCATGAATCTGCCACTTAACTCTATTAACAGTGTCTTTTTAAATGAAATCTGGCTCATCAATATTTTCTTTTATGATTCATGCATTTGATAACCTGTTCTTTAAAATCCTTTTATATTTTAATATCATAAAAACATTTTACTGTCTTTGCTTCTGCAAGCTTAATTGCTTTAGGTCTATGCTCCATCTCAAAAGATTTTCTCTGTATGGTGGAAGTAGGGATCAAAGTTCACTTTTTAAATACAGAATGGCCAAATACAACTGCCCTGACACAAATCATTGAAGAGATAGTATATTACTAAATTCAGTACAGTGAGTCATTTGGCTCAAAATATCTCTCTGTTTTATTCTCGAATTTTTATTCTTTTTTATCATGAATAATTTTGAATTTTGTAAAAACTTCTTTTATCAGTTGGGATAATCATGCCGTTTTCTTTTTTATAGCAAATTACATTTACTTATTTTCAAATATTAAAACAGACTTACATATTTAAGATAAATTCAATTTAGTCATAAAATATTAATACATTTATACACTGTCTGGTTTGGGTTACTAATACTTTGGGAATTTTGCAAAATAAATCCATGATAATATTGGTTTGTAATTTCCTTTATCATACTGATCTTTTTGGGTTTAAGTATTAAAATTATTCTAGCTTTATAAAGTTTATTAGAGCATCTAAACTCTTACTTCTCTGGAAGGATTTATGTATGATTGACACTATATATTCCTTAAAGATTTAATAACTCACTAGAGACACTATATTTGAATCAGAATATTTTGATTCTCAGGGACATTCAGTAGTAGTGTATTGATTATGAAATCTCAAGGAATGAAAAAGATGACACATATATACACATATACGTGTATGTGGAAAATTTGAGATCTGGTGTAAAGAAAGCTAAGATGTCACCTTGGCAGGGACTCATGGCTTCTTAGCAGTTCCTTCCCAGGGGAACCCATGACAATTTACCAGTCATTCCAGTAACTCACAGAACATTATGGTTCTTCATTATATACATCAATCAGCTATAGTAAGCAAGAAGTACCAAGTACTCTAGATGCCTTAGCAAACCATTTGAAAGCTGAAAGATGAGAGATAAACTTGAAGAAAGTAAGGACCAGCTATGATAAGGCTTCTAGAAATCTACTAGTCTATGGAATGTCGTGCTGAAACTTGCTCCAACCAAGAAAAACTAAGAGACAGACACAAGCCATTGGATTGTGGAGATGACACAAGGTTCCCTTGCCCACTCACCAGATGTCTATAAAACCCTTTAGCAATGCCATTCACATAATCAGTCTCTCATCCCCACGGGTTACCACGCAACTGCCCTCCATCCAGGGAACATATTTTGTAGCAAAAGTAATGCAGTGATGGGAGACAGAGTACAGTGTCCTCTCATGGGCTTTAGCACCCAGAAGCGACTTGCTTGAGCAAACAGTGAAATGCCCTGCTGAGAGCCCTGTTACATGTGCTAACTGGAAGAAAACATCTTTCAAGATTGGGATGTTGTCCTATAGGATGTGATAGATGTTTTTAAAAGATGGCCAGTAAATGGCATGATGTCCCCACTGCAAGAATGCACAGGCCTGAGAAGGGAGACAGAAATGACCTTCTCACTATGACATGTCATCACTCACTTGAATAATTTCTGTTTCTGTTCCTGTGGCCTCAGCCTTCATGTTGGAGACCTAGGACCCAAGGAAGGAATGTTTCCATGGGGGTCACAGTCATGGGAGCAATGAAGAAGAAGCTACCCATTCAAAACTCCTCATGGCGCGGAGTCAACAATCAGAGAAGAGCAAGACCGTACCGGAGGTGTACTTATTATCGGGGGAGGATAACCGAGCTGCTGTACTCACGGGGGTGGGGGGGAGCAAGAAGTCTGTACTGACAACCAAGAGGATTCACTCGACTCTCTTGCCCAACAGATCGCATTAGCAGAATACAGTGGACACCAAATAAAGGTGGGGAAAAGACACGAGTATCACAGGTACTAGAGAGACGAAGTGTTGAGTTGCTGTAAAGGCAGGAAAACACCAGGAGGCACAGGTTCTCCGTGGAGCTGTGAAGACAAGTCAAAAGGAGTTCTGGAGCCCTTGGTGGCTTTTTATGCTTTTTCATGGTCTCTTATAGGGAGGCAACCAGGTACAAGGCAGGCAAGGGGGGCCGGGGGGCCGGGAGGCTGGCAGGCCTCCCAGCCCCCAGCAAATCTTCACTCTCTCGGGCTCTCTGGTGGTGTCTGGTGGCCTCTGCTGCACCCCAAATGGAAGGTCCTCTGCTTCTCCTCTGTCTCTGCTGCTGCTGCTGCTGCTTCCTCTGCCTATAAGCCCGGTCTCTGGCCCAGGTGTGCCCACTCACACAGGCCCACACCCTATCCCGAGTGTCCACCATCACGCATGTGCGTAGGCCTGCAGCGGTCCATCACCAAAGGGAGGGCGGAAAAACCTGACAGCTTTATCTCTTACCCTACAGTCACCTACCAGGTAAAGAACCCCATCCAGCTGAGGTGCTGTTCAAGAATAAGGAATGACAAATATATGATTACCAAACTAGACCATAAATCAGCTACAAGTTGGGGATATGGCATCTATATTTCACCTATTTTGTTTTCAAGTTTTTCTCCAGTATCTCATATGAAAACAATGACAATGGCTACCTGCTGTCACACACGTTCACAGCAACAAGATGGTGGCTGATAGGAGTCTATTTGTGCTATCAAGTTTATAGCATCCCTTGATGATATGGTAGTTTATAGCATTCCTGAGTTTACAGCATCCTTTGATGATACCGTAGCTGATAGGATTTTGTCTGTCCCCTGTGATCAACACCAAATCTTTTTACCCAGGTGAATGCTGCGAAATGGTCTTCGTAATAACACCCATACTCCACTTGTTCTGATTCTTACCTATCTTCCCACCCTGTCCCTGCTAACTTACACAAGCAGTAACAGACTCCTTTGCCCTTAGGTTTCTGAATTGTTTTGGTCACATGGATCCTGAGCAGCGGAGTGAAGGGAAGGAGAGGAGTAAGGTGGGATACTTATCTTCCTGGCTCCCTCTCTGCATGTCTCCTTCTGCCTGATGGGACCTTCCACCAATAGTCACTGCCTCTTTCTAGACAGGTGCTTCTGCACTAGCTTCTCCTTCCTGCTGGGCAACCACTGTCTCCTCAACTCCGTTGTGTCAACTGGTGATAGCAGCTCTGCTGTTGTTAGACAGTATTCTTCTCTTCCTTGAAGTTCCCCCTACCTTACCCTCCTTTCCCCTGGGACCTGGACTGATTCAGGATGTTTATTCATATTCTTCTTCTACCCACATCCCTGCAGGACAATCACTCAAATGAGCCTCCTCTCTTCTTTCTTTTCAGAACATATAACACAGAATAATTTCATTTAGTTTAAGCTTTTACAAAAGACTTAATGTGCTATGCACCTTACATTTTTAGACCAGTGATACCCTGACAAACAAGGAGGGACTTGATTCATAAGGCAGGGAAGGAAGCAGGGACAAATACATATGAACACCTTGAAAAATGTATCCCAATACAGACTTCCCTGGCTAACGATTTGCTTATTTTCAACCTGGATATGGGTGCTCTGCCCTAGTTGTGGCTTCATCTACGGCACACCTGACAGCCAAAGTCTAACCAGAGGAGGTCAGAGGGACTTTATTCCCAGGGTCAACCCTAGTTGATAGGCTCGGGAAGCACAGTATTCTGGGAGAACCTGAGATCTCATCCCAGCTCGCCAGGAGAGAGTGCAGTAATCAGTCAGAGATGCTTCTCAGGGAGGGGCCTGAGGTGTAATAGTGTTTACTATCCCCAGTCTAATCCCTTCTTCTGCCTATATAGTATCTCCTTTTGTAGGTAGTTAACCCTCTGCACGGTTTCCACTTCATTCCTTTCACCCCACACCAGAGATGAGGCCCTGAATTCATCGACTGCAGGAAATCTCCTTGGCCATCAGGTGTGCCTTGAACCTTCACCTGACATGGCTGCATCTAAGAGGAAGTCCTGCCGGCCTCTGTCTGCGTCTGGACGGGTACATCCCACGGGGAGAGCGCAATACTCTACCTCTCTCTTCCACGTCTTGAAGATTTGCACAACCTGAAACTTCACAGCAGGAGATGCTGCTGGATTCCAGGCAGATCCCAGCAAGAGTGACAGGACCGGAGGACCAAGCAAACGAGCACACGTGCCCGCCATGGGAGGGGAGACACAACTCAAACTTTGCCACATGAAGCCAGATGCCTCTCAAGTTGTTCAGGGTGACAATGAACTCGGAAGGTCTCTAAACACAGATCCCCATGCACACAGTCCTGGTGCATGATTTCTGCTTTACAGTGAGACAGTGGAGACTTATCTTATAGCAGTGCACCTGATCTCCAGCCTTCCGTACGCAGTTTGCTGATTGTTCCAAATGATTTGAGCAGTTCACACACGGTGGAAGGCGTACCATCAATTTCTCTGTATACAAAAGGGAAATGTATTTGGACAAAAAAAATGTCTTTCTTGGTTGGGTAACATTGAACACTTAATTTAAACAAAACTTTATTTCAAGCTACATTTAGTCCCTATGCAATGAGATGAAAAGAGACCAAATGAATGTGCTAGATGAGGCAAACTCTTTAATCACCATGCTCACTAGTGCTAATTGAAGCTTCGGTGCACACTGGCTTTGCTCCCTGAGGTGCACTAAAACGAACACATAACGCATGTCTCCTTAAAATGAAGGATTTCACGTGTTTGAAACTAAAAGTACCCATAAATTGCAGTGAAAGCAGAGTATGGCTCTAAATAGGAAACTTAAACTTGTAAGAGAGATTATAACATTATTCGCAGAATCACAGGGGTTCAGAGCCATAAGGGCCTGTTTACTACAGGTTTAGCAGTGGAACTTAGAAAGTCTGTCGATACGTGTGCGCAATATAACACAAGGAAACCTGACACCCCAGGTGCCACCTCTGAATTACCTTGAATCAATCTTGTGTTGCTGTTGCTCCTGAATCAGATTCAGGATTCTAACTGGGCTGGATCAGACTTAACTGGTTTGGTCACTATACTATCAAACTAACCAGGTGTTCCTATGAATTGCTTGGCTATTGAGCTGAAATTTTTTACCATGTAACTGATTCATTTGTACATTTTGATTTCATATTGCTAGAAATGTTGACAGTGAGTATTGAGCATTTGTGGAAAATGTCCATGAACTCTTTCCAGTTATGAAGTATTTCATTTCAGCTTTACCTAGTCATAGAGGAGAAATGTGGAAAAGCTAAATTTTGGGCACAAATAAGCCAAATTGTAATGAGCTAACTGAGTTGCATGGCACACCTAGACTTGAACACTAATAGGAACAAGTAACTGTGGATAAGCAAGTTCTATCTTTAAACTGCAACTCAACTCTTAAAAAAAAAAAATTTGTTCAAAAACAGGACCAAGAAGCTCATTCTGAGTGATCACCTGTAAACACTTATTAACTTCTGAAGATACATTTTTGCCTCACTGGACTGCAGTACGATGTGATATTAGCAATGATTAAAATAGGGAGTATAATCTATCCCAAAATATTTCTGAAAGAACTACATTTCAAGATTTACATTATCCCCCATTGTAACAACATCCTGGAGCAGTATTGTTCTTATTGAAACAACCCCTAAGTTTAATTTTTTGAAAAGAAAAAAATGTAAATTTGGCAAACTTTAACAATATTAAAATGGGAGGAAATGTTTAAGCTATAAGGGCAACACATAGATTAAATGAAAATGTTAGTCACTGCTTTTGTTTTTTTTTAAATAAGCTAAAAATAAAGTGGAGCAGTTTGACAATATGTTTTATTTTTGGTTTTTCATCTTGGTTCATCATTCAAAATATTACTATATTTTACTGTATACTAAATATCACTATACACTAAATATTACTAAATACTATATACTAAATATTACTATATTTTACTATATACTAAATATTACTGATTCCCCAAAATATGCCCCCTGTATTCTAAGTGTAATTGGAGACTAGGACCATCGGCCTTCCCCTGGGAACTTGTTAGAAATGTTGACTCAGTCCCACTTGAAAAATGCTGAATGAGAATCTATATTTTAGAAGATCTCCAGGTGATTTTTGTGCACATTAAAATTTGCAAAGTACTGGCCTATAAATTTCTAAGACAAAAATAAAAAATAAGATTGGTCCCTTGCCTCAAGTAAATCATACTCTAAGGAGGCAAATGGATCAAGTGGACATGTAATTGTGGTGCAAGCAGCAGAGCCCATGCAAAGTGTCGTGGGAACCTAGAACTGCATAACATAACAAAGGTCATCCCTTGAAGGTGTAGGGAAATTAGAGTCGGATGTCGAAGACTAAGTAAAGGAGGTAAAAGACATTCCCAGCAGAGAAGGCATATGGTTTTTAGGGACTAGGAGGCCTTTCATAAGGTAGACAGTGAATCAAGTCCATATGGTAGAATATTTGAGCCAAGAACAGGAGGCAGGAGCTGGTAAGGCAGGATGGCGACCATGTAGGACCCGCCTTCTGAGGGTGAACGCTACCCTTGGGATAACGAGTAGACATCAGAGCTTTGAAGAAGGAGTGTGTGCAGTGTACAGGCCACACAAGATAAGGGGAAAAAACAGAGTAAGCTATTTTCAGACCTGCATTCAGGACTCTAGGAACCCAGGGAGGATTTAAAAGATGCTTAGGTGATAGGACAGAGGGTATGAAGTTTATCCCTGAGGTTCACTTACCCTGGGGTTACTTTAATACCTATAGAAACCTGAAATGATGTATGCTCACTGAAAGGTTTTTTTTTCTGTAAAGATTCATCTATGATATCTGTGCACATTAAGTTAAATGAAGCTTTTTGGTCTTCTCAAATAGAGTCAATTTTTACCAACTTTGTAAGAGGATTATGTTTTCCACAGAGGTCATCTCACCATTTCTGTCAAGTTCCATTATATTCAACACAAGAGCTGAGTCAGATGATTTTCCTTTAGAAGTTTCCTTAATCAACTGGGCAGGATCTAGCCCATTAAGCAAGAAGCATGGGAGAACAAAACATGGTGGCATTCCACCACAAAAAGGACCTCAGAGTTGCTCTAGATATAAACAAAATAAACAACAAAACATTTTAAACAATGCTCATTTTCTTTGCTTTAGACTTTCTACCCCAGAAAGATTAAGAAGTCAGCACACCTTTATTGAGGCTGGCTACGGGGCCTGTGCACAGCACCGCAGGTATTGATAGAAAAAGAAGTACAATGAGATATTATGCTGTGATGAGGTATGGATTATGGATATGTGTGTACAAGACCACTCAGAAATCAGAACACAGGCTCTTGAGCCAGACTGGGCCCACAGCCTACCTCTGCTGCCTGCTGGTCACGTGCTCTTTGGCAAATTACTTAAGTTCTATCAAGATCAATTTCCTTACCTATTAAATTAGGTAATAGTACCTACATCATAGGGTTTGTTATAAATATTGAATGAGTTAAAGATGTGAAGCACTTAGAATGGTGCTTCACCTAAAATAAGAGTTCAATCAATATCGGTCACTGCCTACTGGAATTTCCCAGTTGGAATCATTAAGGGGAAGATCTAATTCCAACAGAAAGGTTAGAAGGTGACAGTGCACCATGCCTTGATAGTTGCCCAATCTCCCAGTGGACAAGGTAGGAGTATCATATATAGATCTGGTCTGCAAGGCCCAAATACAATATAATACATTACAGTAGTAATGACCCTGGCAGGTAGAAATGTCCAATGTATTGATATTGTAGTGACCCTGTCATATAATATTTCATATTTTTATGATGAAATGTACACAAACATATTCTAATAAAAGTTGGACCATAACATCTATAGTTTTATGCCCCATCAGCGATAACTCTCTATGTCTCTATAAATAAAACTACATGGCAATTTCAATGGCTGCCTTGTTTATCATCATGCACATATGCTATAATTTAAGGGATGATCACTTATTTATATTACAAACAATAGGGCAATGCTGTTGTAAATACATTTTGATTCACATATCCAGTAATTTACTTAAGATAATTCCCTAGGGTAAACTCCTAGAACTCAAATTTCTGGGCTAAAGAAAATATACATTTAAAGTTGATTAGATATGCCACATGGCCCTCCAAAAGGATTTCCCAATTTATTATCCCCAAAACAATGTGAAAGAATGCCAGTTCCCAGGCCAGCAGGCCAAGGTCATCAACACTAGTTTTAAAACAGCTGTTTGTGAAGCAAGAGGCAAGGAAAGGGTTTGCCTCCCGGGAACGTGTAACCCAGGAGAGACCTGCCCAGGTGGCTACTTGGAGTCTTTGTTTCACAGGTGGTTTTGAAGCCATGGAGATAGTTAAGATTGCCCCAAGGAGATGCGTAGTGAACAGGAAAGCAAATTTATGACTGACCTCTGAGAAACTTAAAATAAAAAATGATGAAGAAAGAGAAGCTGACGAGCAAGACTAGGCTCGATCAGCCAGCCAACAGCCCAGAGACACAGAGGCAAGCTTGCTATTTGAGTCCAGGGCCCACAGGTTGCCATCACTGACTAAGACTTGAATTCAAGTCCCTGATTCCTCAAAGACCTTTGTTCACATGATTAACCAGGGGCACAGAAAATAATTAACCCTATATACTAGACACATCCAGAGAAGCTAGAACATTCATTTATCTTTCAAGTCATATACTCAAAGCAATCTGAGCTTCGCAAAATTCCTACTAATGGTTCTAGATGATATTTTAAACCCCACAGTTTAAAAGCCTGATCTCACATTGGAAAATTTAAGTCAAATTTATTCCATTAAAGTAAAACTAAAAATGAAGATTTGTAAATGTTAGAAATAACAGTTGAAAATGTTTACCGAGAAATACACAAAAAAAGTAACTTCAAAATAAATCAAAAGTCATTCCTTATCTATATACTTTTCAATTTCTGGCATGAGTGAAACATCTGCTCAGGTGGAAAAAAAAAGAATCATCTTTCTTCACTCTTTTTCACTAAATCTGAGACCTGAAAGCTATCACGAAATAACCTTCCCAGCTCCTAAAGCAAAATTAAAGTCTCTTTTAAAATGTGTGTGTGTGTGTGTGCATGTGTGTACGTGTTTGTGTTAGGATAGCATGAGCAATGTAAACAGAGCATGAAGAGAATTAAACACCTTAAAGCAAGTTTTTTTCCTCTCAAGTGGAAGCAAAACTCTTTGGCTGATTATTTTTAGCTATTAACAAGTCTTATGTTGGTTTCCACAAGGTCTACTGATTACTGATGTGCTGGTAGAATAATAATTTTTAATTGTTATGTAAATACCTTTACCATTACTATAAGATGCAGGATTTTTTGGAATTTTCCATATAAAGGTATCAGGCTTGCCTTTGTAAATATCCCTTCCTTGGAAAATAGTTCTTTTCCTTTCTCAGTTATTCTGAAAGGAAACACTATGTGGTGGACACTTGGAAGAGGAAGTATGGAAATTCTTGTCAGTTGAAGAATAAAGGGATGAATGCATGTTTTGCATTACCCACAGTGAGGATCAGCTGGCATCTTGTCTTACTAACACTTGACACAGTCAAGTTGTCAATACAACAGGAAAAAACATCTTGGGCATGCAAGGGCTGAGAACACACACTGATCTACCCAACCTGAGAAAAGCTTACTTTAGGGTATATTCCATCTGACTGGAAGATTAATCTAAAGAGGGCAATGGGAAGGGACTGGTAGTACAGTAACACGTTAAAATAACTTTTAATCATATGATTAAAAATATGACAAGATGAAGCCAACAATCTAACATGAGAAAACATGTCACATGAACACTAAAATTTAATAATGATTAGCTTGTTCTCAAATTCCAAATAAACAAAAGTGAAAATTTTCATTTTCCAAAGAAACCAGAGGCTAACTAGACCTTTCCTCCTGGACACATGACAACCAGATATTTCCTGTAAGTGGTTATCTCTTAGTTGGTTTTTTTTTAAAAAGGGGGGTATAGAGATTTGTACCCCACTTCCAGACCTGGCTCACAAAGCCTACCTTATAGCCCCTTCCTCTTCCCACCCACAGCACTCCCACCCCATCCCAGGCCAGAAGTGAATGCCCAAGGCAGCTCTGAAAGCCCAGGACAGCAGGTCCCCATCAATCTGGATTCCTGTGTGACTTCATGAGTAGAAGTCACCCACACACCCCACCTCCACTCTCCAGCCACGAATGAACTCTACACACGTAAAACATAAACAACTTCTTGTGCTGACTCACTGAGTCATTGGCTTTTATCTGCTACAACAGCTAGCTGTACCTTACCTGATAGAATACCCTACTCAAAATCTGGAAAAAAGTAGTCTCTTTGTGAAGAACATCACTACACTTTGGGAGTTTCTGGGGAAAGTTCTGGACCATCAGGATTTATGATCAACTTTTCTGTGGTCTAAAACGGTCACACTAATATTACAACCCATGACACTTATCTCAATTTTTTTCCTCTGCATTATTTCATTGGCAGTGGGGGGAAGGAAGGAAAGGCAAGAATTATATCCATATGATGAAAGGAAAAAGCAATTTATCAACTCCTCCCTAAAAAAAAAAAATATCAGACATGTCTACATGGAAATTGAATCCACAAAGGAGTGGTAAAGAGAAGAATATGATCTAATTTATTCTTAGCTAACAGGAAACTGAAATCCATACAGCTTTGTCTTCCTGCGTGAGATGGCTGGAGAACCACATCTGTGCGAGATATGCTCTATGTCAAACTGATTAGGAGAGTCAGTATTAGACATACCCTCCTCCCCTTCGGGGTAGCACACTCCATCATCCATTATTTCTCTGGTGGGTCTTAAAGGGAGGCCTTAATCAACTTGCCTTATAACCTGAAGGCATTTGGAAGAAAAATCTATATTTGTTTCCTTAGTCAGATTGCCGAAGCGTGAAATGGGATGTCTTGTCCTGCCGCCTTTGGTGGAAATGCCACATACTCTGCTTATTTATTTGGATGAGGAAGTGGAGGGACACGGAGCAGTTTTATATATTGCCCGCTGACTTTGAATGACATGGCTCAAACGGCTAGAGAAAGGAAGGCCGACGCTTTCAACTGGAGAAGTCTTGTACAACTTTTCTTTAAAACACTGGCATCAACCCAAGAATAGCAAGAAAAATGCTTATATTACTCCCTTTCTGCCCAACTTCTTTGGGTTCCTTAATTAGTAATAGTACAAACATAAATTCCAAACACCATGTGAAAAGGACCTGCCGGCCGAATCAGCCAAGGGACATACGGAGGAGGAGTGCCCGCGCCAGGGCGTCGGGATTTACGACGGGGGTGGCGAGCCAAAGAGCAAGGTGCTTCCTTTTGGCTTGGGCCTGAGATTTGGCCTGGAGAGGGGAGCAGAGCTGCTCATCACGGAGGGGTCCTCTGCAGCTGCGCCCGCCCCCTAGATAGGGGCCTTTTCTGCATGCCCTGTTCAGCTCCCAGACAGCGGGAGGCCAGGAAAACCAGGCTCGGGAAGCAGAACCCGACGAGGGAACCTGGCACCAGGCAGGACCCACCGATGAGCTCTCCACCACGGTCACTGAACTTGGTGGTCAAGCTGGCTCTGCTGGCCCTGCATACGGGCCCCTGGCCCTCGTGGCGCTGCTGACGTGACCGCCAAGCCCCTTCCGCAGCTGCAGACACTGCGCACCCTGACTTGGTCTGACTCAGCCCGGGGTGAACCCATTTGCTGAATCAGACCTTGTGCAACTCCCCGCTGCCTGCCAGAGGCCAGAGGCAGGAGAGTGAGTGTGAGGCCTTTGGGCATGTATAATGAAGGGTAACTCCATCTCCCAACAAGACTCTAACTGGGGAATTCTGAAAATGTAAGGAGATCCCTGACAACAGCCAAAAGAATGCCAGAAGCTCCCACCAAGGACACACTCACTGGCTCACCTCAGAGGGAGACCTGTGGGGCGAGGGGGTGGGAACATGGAGGTAGCAGTGAAAGCCCACACCAGGATGATTCCGGAGTCACTGTTTTCAGAGAGATTTGGAGAAAAGATGAGCTTATGATTCATTTAATGTAAGTGTTTAGCTGCAGAAATACAATATTTGAACACAAAATAAATATTGACAATGGGGGACGTTATGGGAATATAAATGCTGTTTTTAGTTTTAAAGGTATTTTAAATAATAGCTGGATATAAACTTCAGAGTCCATATTATAGAATGAGTTTATAAATCTGCTGGAAATTCATTGTAAGAGTACTTAAGAATCTGAACAGCTCACATAGCAATCCAGAGCTTTAAGTTTATGTTTCTATATAGGAATAATAGGTATCCATCTCAAGATAGTGGGAAAAATGAAAGATCAGAAATCACCAAAAGACACCCACTATCTGCCCATCATATGCTAGCTTGGTTTCACCTTGCATCAGCGTAAATCAACATTTGGTTCCCTTCTCTCTTTCCAAGTAAAGCTGGAATTTCCAGTTTAAAATCAGTTAACCTGAGAACAAACACAGAAGTCAGATGAGATTTCCTAATCTTTTAGGGAAGTAGTGAGCTATATTTTTTTTAATGTATGACTATTGAATGGAAAAAACCCTCTGATTTTTAGCCACAACTTTTAAAACATGAAATAGCTTACATTCTTCAATGTTCCTGTATTTTTTGTTTCTAGCATTTTCATAGATGTTCAATTAAAGCTTCCATCTTGCCATTGAAATTACCCATTAGATCTTCCATAAAGTGTGACTTTTCTATTAGAGCATTTAACATATTAATAATTATGGCTATTTTAAATTCCCTGTCAAACCTCAGTCTCATCCTAATAATGGTTTGTCTTATTAAACCACATTCTTTCTTGCCTTTTGGTATGCCTCAGAAATTTTTGTTGAAAGCTGAGCACATTACACTGACAGCAGATACTGAGAAAAGCACGTCTGATGATTGGAGATGAGACACATTTTCTTTAGCTGAGACTTTAATACGGGGAGTGTGTCAACGCAGTCGGGGGCTGAGCTGTGTTTTAAGTTTGTTGTTGCCATGGTTACGAGCGCTGGCGTTATTGTTGATAATGGGCAACACAGACTTTCAATTCTTCCAGTGATACTTCGATTTTTATCTCTCTGATTGGCTTTGGGTCTCTTTTTGTGCTACTCCCCAGAAATAATTTGTCTCTTGCCATTGTTCAGATGAATTTCCTGTTATTTTTTTTTTCTCTAACATGGGGTTGGTTGACACAGTGGTCATGTAATGAGGGGGAGGACAGTTTCATTTTCTAATTAAGTGAGACCTGGCCAATACTGAGGACCCAGTTCTCAGGGGTGTGACCTCACAAGAGCTCCTGCCCCGCCCCCAGGAGCAGACCACTTTCTCCCAGCACGCCTCTTATCAGCAGTAGCTAGTGTCCTCCAGAGTCCTCAGCCTACACCTTCAATGCCCTGTCCTACAAATTACTTATTTTTATGACCAATGTTCTTATTCAGCCAGTAAAGGAATGAAATGAAGTGGTTTTTTTCTTACTTTTTGTATTAATGATTTATTTACCCAAGTAATATTTGAATACATTTATCTTTTTTCAGCTTTCCTGAGTTATACTTGACAAACAAAATGTCTCAGCCTCATCTCTGTCTCCATAAACAGCTACAGTAACACAATCTAAGTCCCAAGGCCTTCCCTGATTTTCTCTCCCACACAAAGGGACCCCTAAACTGAAAATACTCACCTACATATATATGCATATATAGACATACATATGTATATATGATATATGTATATATATTAACATATACTTTTTCCTCATAATTTGGAAAAATGTCAATAAGAAAATTGGCACTGCTTTTTGGCCACTAAAACGTCGCTCTATGGTGATGTTCGAGAAGGTGCAACATGGAGACAGCTTTCTGACTTCCTCCTGAAATTCTGAAATGGGAGTGCAGCCGTCTCAAGGCGCCAGATGGGCCGCCTGTGAGCTGTGGGCTCGCCACTCCTCACTCTGCATCACCAGGCAGTAACGACGCAGTGACGTGCCGCAGCCGGGGTCCTCAGCTTCCTGTGACAAAGCCTCGGAGAGCCCCTCCGCCTGTGCTCTGGTCACCGGGGTGGAGGGACAGAACGGGGACTGGCGCGTAAAGGCGCTTTCAGGGGGCTTCCTTGCCAGCTCAGTTTCAGTGGCTTGGGACAGGCACCCTTTCAGGATGACGTCAGAAAGCTGTGCCTGCAGCCTCCCAGCCAGGTGTGAGCTGCCTCACGGACGCAGCAGGCAGGGGCCACATCTGCAGCCCGCTGCTGCATCCCCTGCCCACAGAGCTGAGCTCCGTCACCTGCCATCCAGGCCTCCCTGTTGACTATTCACGGGACTGTCAAGAGGAAGATGGCAGGACAAGGTGGCCTATGCTGCCTCCTCCCCTTGCTCTTCTAACCCTGCCACCTTCTCCAAACGCCCTTGCTCTCTGGCGCCTGGGGAGAGCCAGGGGAAGAGGGCGGGTTAACACTCAGAGCTCCACCTTCTGGGCCCACCTCCTCAGGCCGCTTCGTACTTCCTGGGCCACTGACTCTGCCTGCCTGCGCCGCCGTCCCTAAAGCCATGTCGGCAATGGGCCTTCTGGACACTTGGTGAGACTGAACTCGTGAGATGTATTTTTTAGATGCTGAGGGTGCTAGGAGAACTGCAAAAGTAGGTTGATAAAATTTGCAACATGTCAAAGGAAAGTTACTTTTTGAGCATTTCACTGTACAGCAAGAATACTAAATTTTTTCTCCTAAATCATAATCTTAACGTTTCTTTCTATTCCATTTTCTCACAGTATTTGATTTGTAGGTTAGATGACACAAGTTTAGTTGTACCTTTATTAAAATGAGGTAATTTGAAAATTTGTAAGGCGAAATGAGGTCATATTTACATAAATATTTAAATCTCTCAATGTAGCTACTTGAGGCTCAGAGAGGAAAGGGAGAAATCCACAGCATATGGAGAGTTGACCAAATGGGTTGGCAGGAACTGAAGGCTGTATTCCCTCGAAAGTCCTGTGTGCAGCGCTAACCCCTAGTGGTTTTTGGAGGTGAGAACTTTGGAAAGTAATTTAGATGAGGGCACTAGATGTGAGTATAGTGCCCTAGTAAGAAAAGGAAAAAGAAGATTAGAAGGCAGAGTGAGCCCCCCACCCCCGCCACAGGAGGTGAAGGGGAGAAGAGCCACTGTCAGCTCAGAGGAGGGTCTCACCAGACTCCCACCGTGCTGGCATCTTGATCTGGGGCTTTCCAGCCTCCAAACACGTGAGAAACAAATGTCCACAGCATTCATTCTGGCACCCAAGCAGCCTGTGACTGAAGCGTATTCCCTGTGTGCAATGGCTTCAGCACCGTACCCCAGACTACCCAGGGGTGATGCAAGCACTAGGGAACAAGCAACTTGCTTGCCCAGGGAAGATTACAGGAAGCTTCACCGAGGAAGCAGGTATACACTGAGACGTGAATGCACGCATTTATTGAATATTTATTAATCCCATATTTATGGAGCATCTATTATGTGTTTGGCAGTGTTCCAGGATTAGAGCAATAAACGCACAGAGAAATACTGCTGTCCTCACACAGCTCATCCCCGAGGACACGGCTTCTTAGGGACTCCACTATGCCAGGAGGAGCACACCTGGCAGCCTAGACGCCGGAGGGGATGCCAAGGGAAGGCATTTGGGCAAGGCAGTGTCCTCTCATTGCAGGTCCATTTGCTCTGTCTTCTTCACTCTAAATATGCCAAGGTTGGACTTGCTAGGTGGCGTGTACACTGATAACCCGGGGTGGTTACAAGTTTGCTTTCAGTGTTGATATTCCTTTGGGAAGTTAATTTGCATTTGCAACTCTGAAACTCTGTGCCAATTCCTTTTTCTTCACTAAAACCTTTGCAGGAAATGCTCCACTGCAGGGCTTACTAGGACTGGCCGCATTCCCGCAGAACAGGAAAAGCTCTGCCGCACACAAGCTGCTTCAGGTCACAGCCAGCGGGGCTGTGTCGGGGCAGGCCCGCTCCCCTCCCCAGGGCCGGGAGCACAGACTGCTTCCTGAGCTCACCTCGTCGGCCGACATGAGGTCCGGAGCTGGCGCACAGAGCTGCTCAACAACTAGCATTCATGTTAGGAAGTTTAGCATTTCTGTCACGTTAACTGTTCGTTTCAATATAGCTGCTTAATTGTACTGACTTTAAATTATACTGTATACCAAAAGGGTTCTGGAAACCAAGTAAGGCAACCTTCTTCGAGAGAATTATACGAAAACAAAACTTCCTGATCCCCACAATGTGTTCATTTCACACATGCCTTCTCTCCCAGGTCTACACAGAAATCTGTCCATTAGAGCCAAAGAGCTCCCAGTGGGAGGTTTTGTGCCAACAACCAAGATTTTAGAATCCAATAAAAAACAAATAGAACTGACTCACAAATAATAGGAAGTAAACAACTGTACAAACTAAAGCAGACACATAACAAAAAGTGTGTATTACACCTTTGCAGCAGGGCCTGCGGGGCTTAGCCCTGGCCTGGACTCACCTGAGCAGAAATACAGACGCGCAGACTAAGCAAACTCGCCGCACAGTCCCACCTCCCCGCATGAATCTGAAAGGCGCCCCCAGAACACACACAGCCACAGCGCCCTCTCTCCTGCTGCCCTGGCCCTGTCTCCTCAGCTTGCCCCCACGACTTCCCCGCCGCTCCTCCCGAGTGCCCATGGACCCCCCTGCCAGCCCACAGGTGCCCTTCTTTCCTTCCCCTGGCGACTATCCTCCCATCTTCATCCTTTTCGTTCTCCTACAAGTAACTACCAACCCCCACTTTCTCCAGCGCTCCGATTCTCCAAGCCGAGACAGGGACCAGCTGCCTCCAGGAGAGGAGAGGACAGAAGCGGCAAGGTCACGGCGGAGCGCCCCGCGGCACAGAGCAGCGGCAGGAGGCGAACGGCCGTCGCGGGACACTTTCTCCCTCCCTCCCACATATGCAGTTGTCCCCAAGCACAGATACAGCTGGAATAAATGGAATCCAGAAAATTGGGCTGAGATTAAATAAGCATAGAAGTTGAGAGAATTCTGAGCCTGGAACAGGGAGCACAAGGAGGAGGAAACAAGTAGCTAAAAACTAAACCCCGGGCTCAGGAAGACGGAGCGTGGCTCAGGGCCTGCTCAGAATTTAACCCAGAACTTAAACTTGTGTTTACCCTCTAAAGTTCAGTTTCCCAACTTAAGTGCCCCTGACCGGATGAGTGGACCAAGAAAATGCGGCACATATAAATGGAGGACCACTACTCAGTGATCAAAAAAGATAAGCCCGTGCCATCTGCAGCCACACGGATGGAACTGGAAGGGAAGATGCTAAGTGAAATAAGCCAGCAGGTAAAAGATAAATAGCGGATGGTGTCACTCTAGGTGGAGTGTGGAGAAACCAAAGGAAGGATCAGGTCAAAACAAAGTCCAAAACCAGCCTTTGAAAGCTGACCGTGGATCTGAAGCTTCCACAGGGAAGGAGAGAAAAGAGTTGGGAGAAGCACAGTGGACAGTGGTGGAGAATATGGGTGCTTTGGTGGTGGGAAAACTATTGTGACCACACTTGAGGGGGAAAAATCCTATATTGTGAAAAAAATCAACAGGGATGTAAAATAATGCTACTTCATTTAAATATATATATATATATATATATGTATATATATATATATAAAATTTCATGCTCATTTAAAAAAATAAATAAATTTTTGTTTCCTTACTGGGAAAAGAATGAGACTGATTTTAAACTGTTAGAAGTATAAAAGAGGAAGCTGTTAACACAGAGTTCAATGCCAAGTAAATGTTCCTTAAATGTCAGTTATTACAATGATTATTTTTATTACTATTAATCCTCAACTCCAGGTCTATTTATCTCCAGGACATCAAGTTTGGCATGGATTAACTTCATGGAGTGTTCACAGCTTTTTGTGAGACTTTCAGTTCTTATTACATAATAGTTCAAACTTAGATATAACAGATCATCTTACAAAGCACCCATGGCATGTTCAATAAGCCTAAAAACGCTGTGGAGGATTTTGAGCTGCAGGTCTCATGGAACATCACGGATGAAGCTACTGTTGCATGAACACGCCCACATGGTCCCGGTACGCGTAGGTAAGCATGAGTGGGGTATGTCTCGAACTAACTTTGCATAATTCTTTTAAGTGGCCAGCGACTGTCAGTTCTGTGTTAGTGTCAGCAAGGCAGGCTTGGCTGAGGCTTTCTAAGTGTTCCCACATACATTTTCCCACTTAGCAAGTCACGGTGAAATAGTAAGCAATACTCCAGGCAGCCCAGGGCGGCCTTGGGAAATTGTCATGACCTGTTTCTGAGATAGAGTACAAACTGCGTGGTAATCGTCCCAGAATTTTAATAAGGGTGAAGGGAAGACTTAATTAAAGAGTTCTTGGTAACTTTTTTCTAAACCTCAGCTACCCGCGGCCACTTCCTCAGGACATCTTATCGCCACCTTGCAGGCACCGTCCCATCTTTATCACGTGCGGCCGGGCCACAGGCACAGGGACACACAGAGGTGACTGTGGGCGCTATTTAAGGATGCCACGCTGCCGGCTCCTCCTCCAGGCGCCTCCCGACGGAATCTCTTCTGCACCTGGATGAGAGAGGCTACTTTCGCAGCACGGCTCCATCTTACCTGGTTCTCTAAGAAGCAAAGGTTGCCGGTGAGGAGATGGAGATAAAGAAGGCCATGTAAGGTTGACGGGAACATAAACTGGCGCGGCTGCTAAAGAAATGGTATGGCAATTCCTTAAAAAACCAAAAATGGAAATGCTGTAGGGTTCAGCAATTCTACTCCCATGTATTAATCTAAAAAGCACGAAAACACTAACTCACAAAGACAGCTGCGTCCCTATATTCATGGGGCAGTATTCACCACAGCCAAGGAACGGGAATGAGCCCCGGCACCCTGGGTGGTCAGGCAGAGGAGAAGCTGTGCACACTCAACAGAACACTGCCTGGCTGGGAGAAAAGACAAACGCCTGCCTTTCACGACGGCAGGGTGGCGCTGAAGTGATGACGCGAAGCTACAGAAGTTAGAGAGTCAAAGACAAATACTAGATGTTGTCACTCAGGTGGAATATGAACAAAGAAAACGAACTAACAAATCACAACAAAACAACTCTTAGACTCAGACCAACATGGCGGTAACCAGAGGGAAGGGGAGGGCTGCTGGGAGGGACAAGCAGGACCTGAGAAAGACAGTGACGGCAAGTGGCCCCAGGCTGTGGCAGTGTGTGGGGTGCAGTGCATACGCCCCTCCAGGTGTGACGCTGACGCCTGAAATTTACACAGCACTGAAAACCAGTGTGCATCAAGATAAATTTTATTAAAAAACAAAAAATTAAAAGCAAACCAGGCCCTGTCACTCCCCTAAAAAGTATATTCAGGCATTTATATCTATTAGTTATGAAAAGCTGTAATGCGAGTGAAAGGAAAACCGGAAGGAACTGGCTTGTTCTGCAAAGCTACAGACAGGCTGCAGCCAGCCTCCCGCCGCCGCAGCCCCCCTGTCCCGACACCCTCCTCTCTGCTTCAGGACCTGCAGCCACACACGCAGAACATTTCTCAGAAAGACTCCCCAGCCACACAGAAAGTGACTTCTCAGAGGGGGCCAGGAGGCGCCAGTTACTGATAAAACAGGTTGGGTTGCTCAGTTTCACGGATTTGTTCCCCATTTGAATGTGTGTGAACACAGCCGTCTCAGCTGCAACCAGGATGGAGAAACCACCCGAAAGGCTCCCCTCCCCGGCCCGGCCCCCACCCCGCACCCCCCCACCCGCCTTCTGCATGCAGAGCTGAGGCGCAGGCAGACAGCCACACAAGGTCATTGGATGAGCGATGGGGTTTCATGCCGGCCAAGCAACATCCTTCTGACCTTATCTCTGTCGCTGTGCAGGCGAGGAAGAGGGAGTTTAGAGAGGTGACTGCCCCGGGCGCACACCAGCAGGCACAGACGCAGGCCCTGGCCCCAGGCCTGTGGTCTCTTCACTACTCTGCCAAAGGAGCAACCGTGAGAACAGATGCTCTGAAGGTGAACGTTATTACAGTGCTGTGTATTAATCACGGAACAAGACAACTTGTGACAAGAGGGTGGTTTAGTAGTGAAGTTAAGCTATGAGGCCTACCTGAGTTTGATCCCAGGGGAGGGAGAGAAATAGCCTCATGGAGTAGATTTAAATGGCTGGGGGAAGTGGATTTTCTGAATCTCCAGAATTTAGTGCACTAGTTGTATAAAGAAAAAAAAAATGCTGTTTGCAGAAGGCCAGGAAGCTGCCATAAGGGTCTATATTGGGCTTCAGAGACTTTCACTCAGAGATGACAGTAAATGCAAAGATGTGTCAAATGAAGACACAGGGAGGAATATTTGAGAAAATAAGATGCATTGAGTGAGAACCAAGCAGTGAAAGAAACTGAGGCGAGAGGAGGCAGTGGGGGTACCAAAGGAAAACTGAAGCGGAGGCTCCATGGCCCGGGGGGTAAGGGGGAACAGAGAATCAGCACCCAGCGGGGCTCCGGGCTAGTAAGCTCAAAATTAAGCACCTGAAACAGAAAACCAGCCTCATGGGCCTCACCAGGAAGATGTCACAAGGAGAGAGGCAAAAGTGGTTCACGGGCCCTGGGGCTTTTCACACTTGGAGGCCATCTTTAAGAAAAGGAATACAGGCAAACACAAGATTACAGCAAGTGTTGACTTAAAACCAAAACATGTTACACATTTTTAAAGAGCTGGTAAAAAACTACCTTTGCCACAAAAACAGCATCTTTTTAGAGTGAAATTTTCTGACACGTCTTTATAACGCCTTTTTCTCTAGAGTTCTGACTACACACTCTCAGATCACCTTCTCATGGTATGACAGTTTTGTAATATCCTTTTCAGCTGGTAGGACAGCAGGTTGGTTTGGTTCCGTGCATGGGTGATGAGACTCTGTCCAGCCACTGTCAGGCTCAATGGCCTCCATCAGCCCCGCCCCTCCTCACAGCCCCCACCAGCCAAGCCAGACCCGGCTGCTGGGGGCCCTCGAGTGCCCGAGGGAATGGCTGGTGGCCATCGCTGCAGGGGCACGCCCGGCACATACAGGGATTCTGACAAATTCTCCTTTGCTCAATTCCCATCAGAAACACTGTAAAATGTAACACCACAGTTTCTATTTTCCTACACTTGATCTTAGCCAAAAGACCAGAAGCGATGATGATCCGTTACATCTTAAGTATATCCCTGACAGGCAAGTGTATCTGACCGTCAAACTGTCCATATGTGATGATGACAGGGGTTTGTCACAGACGAGCTTTTAATATCATAAACCGCAAACTGAGTTTCTCTGGTTCACATGCGCGGGTCCCTGCGATCCAGGCACCACACTCAGCTCGCCACAGGCCATCCGGCTCTGCAGGTCTCTCATGAGCGCAGATTCAGCAGAAGCATCAGAGTGGGCAAGAGCTGCCTTCTCTGTATCCAAGGTGATAAACACAGTTGTACAGAGAAATGGCCACACAACCAGCTGCACCCGAATCACTCTACCCCCAACTCAACTTTCCCTTTTCTGAACCCCAAAGTGCCCATGTCCCTTTATTACCACCCAATAAGAGAGGAGGCTGAAAGGCAAGATGTGTATTTTTCAAATATTAAATTACTATATGAACATGTGAACACCTGTCCGGGCTCTTCCTGGGGTCTGGGAGGCAGCAGGCGCCTGCGGGGCTCTGCAGCCGAAGCGCCATTAGCTCACCGTTAAAGCTGCCCCTCGTTAGGACAGGGCCTGGGGGCAGCGAGCCTCAGGAAGTGAGACAGAAACACTGCCATAGCTAATTCCAGTTCAGGATAATTCTCTCTTCTGTGTGGGTAGAGGGGCATATTTTCTTTTTCTTTACACATCGACCCTCCATGGACGCTTTGCTAGGCACTAAGCTTACACCAATGAGCACGACTCTAGGCCCTGGAAGACTAGCCAGTTAAGCAAACACACTACTGTGTGTGGGGGGGACCAAGGAGAGCAGCTGGCTCACCCAGGGCTGCAGATGCAGTGGGGCCCCAGGAGGACTTCCCAAGGCTGGCGCCCCCAAGGGCCCACACACGTTTACCAGGTGGACAAGAGGGGCGGAAAGACAGACAGCTGAGTGCCAGTGAGCCCAGGTGAGAGGAAGCCAAGCAAGTTCAGGCCACGGTCCAGGGCACACCTGGGACTTGGCTGGAAAGAAGCCCAGAGAAGAAGGTGGGTGAGGCCACGGGCAGGATGGGGGGGAATGGCGGGGGGTGGGGGGGTATGAGGATGGCTGGAGCAATGAGCCCACAGTCTGAAGGCCCAGGGAAGAAGAGATTTGCCTCAGCTGAAGTGGCAGCAGTGATGTTTTAATGACCATGTTAGGATTTGGTGGTAAGTGACTAGATGTTGATTTGAGAAGAGACAGGCACTTGAATATTATGACTTAGATGTCCTGTAAGGATAACTATAATCAAATCATTTTATTAGAGAATGTTTTAAGCACAAAAGTAAGAGAACCCCAGTAATTACTGAGTTTCAGTAATCACCAGCATTTTGCCTACCTTGTATAAACACCATTCAAAAGATTGATAAAACTTACTGTCAAATTCCAATAAATATAAAAATGTAGTAACAGTGTATGAATCGATATGCTTTTGGTGGTATTCCAGATAACTGAGAAGAAAGGGGTATTCACTAAATAGCGTGGGAAAACTAGTTACCTAATTGGAAAAATAAACAAGCTACATTCACACTTCAGAATATATAGAAAAGACTAATGGTAAAAAAGTTTTAGATTCTAAAAAATTATAATAAAATATAAATGGATATTTGTCTAATTTTAAGGTTGGAAAGGACTTATTTCCAAGCATACATTTCATAAATAGAAAATGCAAAAGAAAAGATGAATGGTTTTGACAAATAGTTTCTGGAAAACCTTTTGTAAGTCAATGATGGTGATTTAAAATTTTTTTAAAATTACAAACAAAAAAGCACACTACAAGGAGTTTATTTCTTTATACAAATTGACAAGACAAATGCTAATTAAAAAATTAGCAAAGATGAGGAAGTAATCATCAACAGAAGAAATTTAAATCAGATATCATAAAAAGGAAAAAATAAATCTTGCTAATAAAATAAATTACATTGGAATTAAAAGTCCACTTTGGCTTATCAAATTGGCAAAATTAATTTTTAAAGAGCATGTTTAGAGTTAATGAAAATACTGGGAACTGGAAGTCTTATGTGCCAATAATGGGAATGTAAACTGCTAAAATATTTCTGGAAAATAATTAGACAATTTCTATCAAGAGGTTTAAAAATTAGATGCACTGACCCACTGATCCCATGCTTGGTAAATGTCTTAAGAAAATAATCAAAGATGTAAACAAAGACATTTGTACAAGAGTATTGATCACAGTGTTAATTATAACACTGAAATGTTAGCAACACCGCAAATATTCAATGAAATTTAATGTGACTTGGGTAAATGTATGCATGGAATATAATGCAGCTATTAAAATCACATTTTCAAATGTTTTAATGACAAAAGGCATTGCTCATAATGTATAATATATTGTGAAACATAAATAACCCAATTCTAATTTAAAAGGAGATATGTGTATGTACAGTCATAATTCATTTTTACTTACATAAATATGTATATGACATATATATGCATACAGTTATACATTGTGAAAATACTGGCATTAAATGCTCTAAATGTTAATGATGATCATCCCTTAGAGAATGGAATCTGTGTGACTATTTTTATTCCATATACTTTTCTGTATTTCTTACCAAGAATATACATTACATTTACTACCATGAAAATAATGCTATTTTGTTTGTGGAAGTTCATTTGTTTATATTCCGTTTCTACAATGATTTCAATATTGAAAAAAAGAATAGACTCATTACTTCACAAATATGAAGAGCAGTGTGAAAATCCCTAATATGAGTATCTGTATGCCTGGGGGGCAGAATCTCCAAATGAAGAACTGCACAATGAATGAAGGTGGCTACAGATGTGGCACCTGGCAGGGTGCCTGAACCTCAAGCACCATGTTAAGACATGGACCTTTGGTCTCATGGTAGGACCTCTGTGCCCAACCGCACAGAACAGTCTGCACATGAACCCGAGGATGGCTGTCCACTCAAGGAAAAGGGGATATTATACATATTTTTCTGATCTGAGATAGTCACTTCCAAAGATAGGGAGATGATTTCTTTCTTAGATAATGTTTTCCACTTTCAAGTAATTCTGCATAACAGGTCTATCATGTTCAGGTAAAATCTGATCCTCTGACAATCTCTCTCCTTGCTGAGGAATGCACTTACCTAGAGGGCAGCACCTCTATCTGCCCCCAATTTTCTTTTTTGATAGTCTCATTTTGGATAGCCTCAGCAACTTGAACTTTTCACATACACTATGATTTCCAGAACACTCGCTATGGGAATATAGCCCTTGCTGCTGCGTCAGAACATGGTAGCTGATGTACACCATGGGCTCAGAGGTGGCTGGACCCGTGCACTAAATATTGTTGTCATACTAAATATCAAATAAGAAACAACCGAATGTAGTCCTAAACTTTTAAATCAGTCCCTTGCTTCAGAAGCCACTAGAGAGCTGTACCTAGTGTCACCTCGGAGGTATGTGTGTACCTACAGGAGGCCTACGTGTGTCGCAGTAGGAAGACAGAATTTAGAATTCTAAGATACTAACCATATTTAACAAAGTTTTGTACACTCAGTTTTCAGTGAAGGGAAGAGCAGCTTGAACATACTGAAGGTGTTAAGTACAGAACAGAACATGGATTTTCCAGCCCTGTGTCCTTTGGAATGCAAGCTGCTACTTGTTGTCAGTGTGGAATGAAGATTTATTTTGGCAAGGATAAGACAGTGTTCCTTCCAGATTTTTTAGAATTTAACATGCTGGATACTAATGAGCTCAGTTATTTATTCAAAAGCACTAGAAATGGCATCTGGTGGGTTCTCTCTACCTTTTCCAAGTGACCCGTCTAATCTCCGTTCCTAGCTGTGTTTTCTAGAATACAATTAAAGTAGAAGTTTTATGCATTTCCAAAGATTAGTCTCTATGATGTAGGAGCTCCATTGCTGAGAGCTCAACATCAGAAAAAATGATCATGTAATGGGAGAACTTCCAGAATTACCTGGCACAAGCAAATGTAGAACCATTCTTTAGTAATAGTTTCTCAAATAAGATTACATTCAATTCTCACAGAATTAATAAATCCCACTGAAAATGAGCTCCCAATGAAAAATTAAAAACCAAATAAGGATACAAACCACCAGGAAAATTATAGCTACAATATTAGAAAAACTAGAACCCCCCCAAAATCCAAATGTATAGAATAAGAGACATTACCAAAATACATATCGTTAAACTTAGTTTTTAAAGGCAAAATCACAATCAAAGAAAAAAGAATAAAAATGGCAATTGGAAGAAAAAACAAATAATTTCTTTTTTTTTTTAATATATATTTTTATTGTTATTTATGTCTTTTACATTTTGTATTCCCCTTGGGTAGCCCACCACCAATTCACCCGTGATCCATCTCCATGGTCCCTTGTGTTCTTTTCTATTCCATTTTGTGCCCTTTTCTTTCCCTCCCCCCACCTCCCCCGCCCCCCTGCTGATTGTCTCTCTCCTATTTGGTTTCCATATAGTCCTGTTCTAAGTGAAAACATGCGATATTTTTCTCTCTTTCTGGTTTATTTCATTGAGTATGATCCCCTCTAATTCCATCCATGTCACTGCAAATTGCATGTGTTTATCTTCTTTGAATGCTGAATAGTATTCCATTGTGTATATGTACCACATCTTCTTGATCCAATCATCTATTTTTGGACATCTGGGTTGCTTCCATACCTTTGCTATTGTGAACAGTGCCGCAATGAACATACGGGTGCATGTATCCTT
>PVIJ01003678.1:0-35033 GCA_004024925.1 Scalopus aquaticus
AATCCCTGGCCAGGGAGCTTCCCACATGGCACAGCAGACCTCTCCTGTCTCACCTGCTGTTCCCCCCAGCAGTGTATTTCAGTAGATCTGCCTGTTCTGCTCCCCACTCTGTCTCTGGTGAATCCTCTCATCCCCCTCCCCACACATACACCTCTGGCCTACACTCCAGCTTGTATGCATAAATAAATCTTTAAAAAAAAAATTTTTTTTAAATGGTGAGGAAAGCAGGACTATAGTGTTTTTGTTTTTCCTCTCCAGTTTCTAGATGGGCTGGTAATGATAGTGGAGCCAGCCCCCAGAGAGGGTTAGGAGCCTCTAAAGAGTTTGTTAGTAGTTTTAATACAGTCTCCTCCTCCCCACCCAAATTTGAGACTTTACAGTCTCCTTATAAATATTTTTTAAATACCTGAATTGATTCCTCAAGGTGTGAATGACAGTTTCCTTTATTAACAGAAGACCCATTGTTTAAAAGCAGCAGAAAGCTTAGCCTTAAAGATGTAGTTTATGCAAACAGGACCTCTGATCAATACAAATAATGTTGACAACATTACCCGCTGCAAAGATTTAGGATTATTGAAAGCACTTATCCAGAAAAATTAACTACGTAAAACACCTTACATCCCAAGGTTTTTTTCCAAGTAAAAGATTCTTTCAGAGTTTAAAGGAAATTAATACTATCTGGGAAAAAGCTTATAGCTGTCATTAGTCTATACTCTCAACTAATGCAGAACAAAATATCAATAAGAGGGTGCGGCATATTTTTTGTCTGAAATTAGTTCTCATTCAATAAAAGTTTTCTTCTTTTCTTCTATTTTATTTATTTTACTTTTTGGGAAAATGTCACCATGATGTAACTTAAAAAGTTTCTGGAAATATTTATTGTATACAGCCTAGAAGATGAAAAGAATGTAACTATTATTCTTGGTTTGTTTTGAGGTTATTTACTTAGGGCTAAGCACCTCATTTTTCTTGTGTACAAAAAGTAATTATGCAGTCAAAAGAAATATAGCTCATATACTTCAAAACATATGAAAAATGTAAAACTTTATTACACACATTAATTTCTAACAAAGGACATCTCTAACATCAGTGTAACTGGGACACGCCAGATAACTGATGTATATATACGGATGTTTCTCCCAAATGGGTTTTATAAAGGCAAACAAACAAATAAACAATTTCTTCTTTTATGTCTGCCTCTCTTTTATAAATTTTCACTTCCCAATATAGGCAATAGCTTTGAGGATTTTTTTTTGTTTGTGTGTATATTAATCTATATTGTCCAGGGTAGCCTTGCTAGCATCCCTCCACCTCCCAATTTTTTATTTTATTGTCTCAAGCTACTCAGATTGAATCCATTTATACATGGAGTAGAGCAAATATATGAAAACCTACAAGTTATGAACTAAATACTTGGTAGTGTTTCCAATAGGGTCTTGCCCATTCTGACATTCCTGGGAACGTCAGCGTATTCTTGGAAAACCATGTTTCTTTAAGCCACGCTTGCTGTGTGTGCCTTCATCCTGTCATTTCCCCAGAAGCAGCTCCTAGATGACAAGATCTGGATGCCTGCCTTTCTAGGCAGGAAGATTTGTGGGTACAATTCAGTCATCTTGGGGTCTAAAGCAACAAATGACTGGCTTACTGGGGGAGTTACGATCCAGCTGAAGTAAAGTGTGAAGGGGCATGTGTCAGTCACCTTTGCACACTAGATAATAGCTGGAGAATTCTTTTTATCAATGACAGGAAAATAACTTTAGTAAAAGCAAAATAACAAACCTGTCTCATATGGAGTGTTAGAACTTGACATTTTAAACAGTCATGCCAGAAGCAGTCAATATGATCTCCTCATTCTAATAAAATATGCAAGAATTATCTTGATGCTTGAAGCTATTTTTTTTATTTGTACATACAAGCTGGGGTACAGGCCAGAGGCGTGGGGCGGCGAGAGGGTTCACCAGAGACAGAGTGGGGAGCAGAACAGGCAGATCAGAAGTACACTGCTGAGGGGAGCAGCGGGTGAGGCAGGAAAGGTCTGCCGCACCATGTGGGATTCTCCCTGGCCGGGCGTCGAACTCGCGTCGCGGCTGTCGACAGCTCCACAGCGCAGCGCTCAACCGCTGCGCCACCGGAGAGGCCCGCTATTATTTTTTTTTTTTTAAGGAGAAAATTGGAAAAGGGAGGACAAATGTATTTGTGTGTGTATTATTTGTGAGTTGGTGAAGAGTCAGTGACCTCTAGTCATGACAAAAGGGAAGAGAATATGTAGTTTCCTGAGATAAGATAATCTATAATATCGAATTTTTCAGAAATAAAAAGCATAATACTTGTTAAGTTCAACAGCATACATTGAACATCTAAATAAAACCTGCAGTTCAGCTTGATGAATAACTGATTTGATGATGCAGTGATTCAGCTTAGCAAAGTAGATTGTTTTGAAGAAAATAGCTAATACAGAAGTCACACACTGTTTAACTATATCAATTCCCCCTCTTTTCTTTTTTCCTCTATAGTAGTTCTAATAGGAGAAAATCTTTAAATAGAGAATTGGCTATGATTAATATTTAGGAATTTTCTGAATGAGATTTTAGAAATACCAATTTGACTCTGGGAATATCAATACACCAACATTAATTTACCGGAAAAAAAATATCAAGGTTTAAGTTTCATGTTCCTTCTGTTGTTTTAAGCTACTGGCATGTAATGTCCAATGAGTCTGGGTGGTTTTGATTCTTATAACTTTGTAGCAGACTTTGAAGTTTGGAGTGTGTTATTACCATATTTCCTCTGCCTTTTGTCAGGACTACTTTGAGTATTCAGGGACTTTTGTAATTCCATGTGTGAATTTCAGTAATGTTTGTTCTATTTCCTTGAAGAATGCCATTGAGACTTTGGGTTTGCATTGAATTTATATATTGCTTTGGCTAGGATGACCATTTTGACAATGTAAATTCTGCCAAACCATGGGAATATCTTTCCGTTTCTTTGTATCTTCTATTTTTTCTAACCATGCCTTACAGCTTTCTTTCTATAGGTCTTTAATCTCCTTTGTTAAATTTATTCCTAGTAATTTAATGCTTTTTGATATAATTATAAATGGGATTATTTTCTTGATTTCTTCCTCTTCTAGCTTATTGTTGCACATAGGAAGGCAACTGATTTTTGTGTATTAATTTTTGTAGCCTGCCACTTTGCTGAACTGACTTACCATTTCAATTATTTTTTTTTTGTGGAGTCTTTAGGATTCTTTATGTATATTACCATGTCATATGCAAATAATGATAGCTTTGCTTCTTTCCCAATTTGGATTTTTAAAAAATATATCCTTTTCTTGCCTAACTGCTTTAGCTAGGACTTCCAATAAAATGTTAAATAGCAGTGGTGAAAGTGGACTTCATTGTCTTGTACCAGATCTTAATGGAGAAACTCAATTTTTCACCAATGAGAATGATATTAGCTGTGGGTTTGTCATATAAAGCTTTTAATATGTTGAGACATGTTCTATCAATCCCAAGTTTTTCAAGGGTTTTCATCATAAATGGATGTTGAATCTTATCAAATGCTTTCTCTCCATCTATTGATATGCTCATTATGATTTTTACCTTTACTTTTATTGATGTGGTGAATTTCGTTGATAGTCAGACATTGAACCATATTATCATGGTATATAAACCTTTTAAATCACTGTTGCATTCAGTTTGCTAAGATATTGTTGAATATTTTGCATGTATTCATTAGAAAAATTTGTCTGTACTTCTCTTGTTGTATGGTATCTTTGGCTGGTTTTGGTATTAAGGTAATTTTTTAGCTTCAAAATGTATTTGGATGTAGTCTCTCTTTCTCAATGTTTTGGAAGAGTTTGAGAAAGATATACACATTAGCTCCTCTTTGAAAGTTGGGTAGAACTCACTTGTTAAACCATCTGGTCCTATACTTTTGTTTTTTTGGAGACTTTTAATTACTATTTCAATTTCCTTACTTGTAACTGGTCAATTTATTTGCTATCAGTATTGGATGATTGTATGTCTAAGAACTGATCCTCGTCTTCTAGGCTATACAACTTATTGGCATCCAATTTTTCACAGTAATCTCTTATGATCTTCTGAATTTCTGAGATGTCTGTTAGAATTTCTCTTTTATTTCTGATCTTAATTATTTCAGTTTCCCTTTTTTTTTTGTCAGCCCAGCTAGAGTTTTATCTATTTTGTTTATTTCTTACAAAGAACTGGCTTTTGGTTTCATTAATATTTTGGACTGTCTTTTCATTTGTTTCACTTACTTCTGTTTTAATTTTTATTATTTCCTTACTTCTACTGGCTTTTGTTTTGTTTGTTCTCTTTTTTCTAGTTCCTTAAGGTGAGAGATAAAATTATCTATTTGAACTCTTCTTGTTTCTTGATGTGCGCCTGTATTGTTAAATACTTCGCTTTTAGTGCTTCTTTTGCTGTTTCCCATAAGTTCTGAAAGGTTGTGTCCTCGTTATCATTTGTCCTGGGATATTTTTTTATTTCTTCTTTGAGTTCCTCATTAACCCAATAGCCATTCAGTATTGTGTTGTTCAGTCTTCACATATTAAAATTTTTTTTTCTTTTTTGTGGTTGATTTCTAGCTTGATACCATTGTGTTCAGAGAAGATACTTGGTATGATTTCAATCTTCGTGATTTTGTTGATACTGATCTTGTGGCCCAACAGAAGGTCCATCCTGAAGAATGTCCCATATGCATTTAAGAAAGTGTACTCAACATTTTGGGGGTGTAGTGTTTATATAGGTCTATTATGCCTTTGTGTTTTATTCTTTGTTTAAAGTTATTGTGTCCTTATTTATTTTCTGTGTGGTTGATCTGTCCATTGATGAAAGTGGCGTGTTAAAGTGTTTTTCCTAATATCTGTTTTCAGACTTGATAGTAATTGCCTTGTATATTTTGACGTTCATTCATTTGGTGAGTACATGTTAATGAGTGTCAAGTCTTCCTGTTGTACAGCTCCTTAATCATTATATAGTGTCCATCTCTGTTCCTGTAGGATTGTTTCCTAATCTTTTTTGCAGAGCCTATGTTTATCAGCTGTGTTTCCTGGTGAAAACAGAAAGTTGGATTCTGTTTTCAAATTCATCAGACACTTGTCTTTTAATTGGTGAGTTTGGCCTGATTACATTTATGGTGATTATTGATATATGTAAGTCTACTACTGACATTTCTGCTTAATTTGGTGATTACCCATTAACTTGTTTGGTGCTTCTCTTTAATTTGGATATAAAAGCTCCTTACAACATTTCTTGGTTGTGGGGGGTTGTGTCTAGTGCTTGCAAACTCCGTCAAGTGAGAATGCCTTTTTAAAAATTATTATTTTTACCTTATACCTGAAGAGTAGAGTAGAGTATGCCTTGCAGAGTAGCGTATTCTTAGCTGGCACTTTTTATCTTTAAGTATGCTAATCATGTCATTCCATTCTCTCTCTGCCTAGGGTATAAACAGAAAAGTCAATGGTTGGATTCTTTTGTAGGTCATCTGCTTTTCCCCCCTAGGCAGTTTCAGTAGTCTGCTTTTGTCTTGTAATCTTAGTCAAGACACAACTATGTGTCTTGGTGTAGGACTCACTCTGTTTAGGTACTCAGGTCTTTTAGTGCCTCCTCCAGGTTTGAGAAGTTTCCCTCTATTATTTCTTTAAATAAGTTCTCTGTTTCCTTTCCTGCTCTTTCCCTTCTGGGATATCCATTATTCTTATGTTGCCTTTCCTATTGGAGTCAGATAATCCTTGAAGTTTTTCTTTTTTTTTTCCTGTATATCACTCTTTCTTCTTCCACATGGATTCTTTGTGCATGATCATCTTTAGGGTCATTGATCCCGTCTTCTATTTGTTTTATTCTACTTCCATAGCTATCTCTGGAATTTAAAAAATCTCCTCTATTGATCTTTTAACATCCTATATCATCTCTATTATTTTCTTTTTTTATTGTTATTATTATTTATGTCTTTTAAATTATTGTGTATTCCCCGTAGGTTTCCCACCACCAGTTCACCCGTGAACCATCACCACAGTCCCCCGTGCTCCCCTCTCCCCCATTCTGAGCCTCTATCCTCCCGTTCTCTCACTGAATGTCTCTCTTTTATTTGGTTTCTGTTATAAGTGAAACCATTTGATACTTTTCTTTTTCCTTTTGGCTTATTTCGCTGAGCATGATCCCTTCTAGCTCCATCCATGTTGCTGTGAATTGCATATGTTTATCTTTTTTGAATGCTGAATACTATTCCATTGTGTATATGTACCAGATCTTCATGATCCAGCCATCTATTTTTGGGCATTTGGGTTGTTTCCATGTCTTAGCTATTGTGAACAGTGCTGCTATAAACATGGGAGTGCATGTATCCTTTTGGATAAATCTTTTTGTGTCTTTTGGGTAGATTCCCAAAAGTGGTATTGCTGGGTTGTTGGAAGCTCCATTTTTAGCAGTTTGAGAAAATGCCATACGTATTTCCATAGTGGTTGAACCAATTTGCATTCCCAACAGCAATGTAGGAGAGTTCCTTTTGCTCCACATCCTCTCCAGCATTTGTTGTTGCCTGTTTTTTTTAATGTGCACCATTCTCACTGGTGTGAGTTGGTATCTCATTTGGTTTTGATTTGTATTTTCCTGATTATAAGTGATGTAGAGCATTTTTTCATATACCTGTTGGCCATTTGCTTTTCTTCTTTGGAGAAGTGTCTTTTTAGCTCTTCTGCCCATTTTTTGACTGATTGTTGACCTTGTTTTTGTTGAGTTGTGTGAGCTCCTTGTAGATTTTTGTTATCAGTCCTTTATCGGTTGTATTGTATGCAAAGATTTTCTACAAATTAGTGGGGTGCCTGTTTGTTTTGATTAATGTCTCTTTTGCTGTACAGAAGTTTTTTATTTTGATGTGGTCCCAGCTGTTTAACTTTTCCTTGACTTCCTTTGCTTTCTGGGATGTATCTGTAAAGATTTTGCTTAGATGTATGTCATGTAGAGTTTTGCCTATATTTTCTTCTGTAACTTTTATAGTTTCAGGTCTTACATTCAGGTCTTTTATCCATTTTGAGTTGGTTTTTGTGCATGGTGTGAGATAGTAGTCTAGCTTCATTTTTTTGCATGTAGCAGTCCAGTTTTCCAAGCACCATTTACTGAATAAGCTAAACTTTTCCATTGCATATTCTTTGCTCCTTGTCAAAGATTAGTTGTCCATAAGATACGTGGATGTATTTCTGAGTTTTCTATTTGATTCCACTGGTCTGTGCATCTGTTTTTGTTACAGTACCATGCTGTTTTAATTATTATGGCCCTGTAGTATAGTTTGAAATCTGGGTGTGTAATCCCTCCATTTTCTTTCTTTTTAGTAAGGACAGCTTCAGCTATTCGAGATATTTCGTGGTTCCATAGGAGTTTCATCAATATTTGTTCTATTTCTTGGAAGAAAGTCATTGAGTTTTTTTTATCAGAATAGCATTGAATCTGTAAAGTGCCTTTGGTAGGATGGCCATTTAGATAATGTTAATTTCTATTATTTTCTTATTTAAACTTCAATTTTGATCTTCTGCTCATTAATTTTATTTTTCATGATGTCCATTTGTTTTCCTGGGTTTTCTTGTATACCTTTGATCAGCTTTTCTGTGTTTTCTTCTATTTCTTTGAATATCTCTCTAATGGCAGTTTTGAACTTGGTATCTGATAGGAAAAAAAGACATTCTATGTCTTTGTGGTTGGGCTCTGGTGATTTCTTCTCTCTGTGTGGTGTAGTACTACCCTGAGGACTCAGACTGTGATGTATTTTTTGTCTCCTCATTTTTTGCTTTCTAAATATTAGGGGTGCAGGGATTTCACTTTTCCAATAGATGGTGCTGTATATCAGGAAGAACTAATCTGAAGTTGGGTCATCAGTGAGTGTGGGAGGGTTCTAGAGGAGCCCATCAGTGGTAAAAATGATGTATGTGGGTGCTGGTTGTGCCTATGTTACAGCTGCTATCCCTCCTTTCTGGTTTTCAGACCTACATCTCTGCATTCTGCTAGCTGGGTTTTGGTGCAAGCCTGGCAGATTCCAATATACCTTTACTGTGTCAGTTCTGTCCTTGTATCTCCCTAATCTTGGGGAAAATATTGCTCCCCACCTTGCTCACCCCAGTACTCACATCCATTTCTCCCTCCATAAGATCCATTACAATCAGTTTTGTTCTCCCCAGGCATAGGTGTGAACCATAGTTTTCTCTCAGGTAAGTGCCTCTTTCCCCACTCACTCTTATGTTTCCCAGAGATAAAATTCTTCCACATATCTTCTGTCTTGCTTGGTCAGTGTTGGTTCCTGGTCATCATAAAGTAGTTCAGTTTTGCTTCATTTCATAGGATCCTCTGAGTCCAGTACTTATCCGGACTTTTCTTAGTTTATTTTTCTTGGAGCTATCTTCTCCCTAGTGCCATCTTCCCAGAATCTTTGAAAATATTTTACTATGTAATATATATTTTTAAAGATTTTATTTATTTATGCATACAAGCTGGGGTGTAGGCCAGAGGTGTGGGGCAGTGAGAGGGTTCACCAGAGACAGAGTGGGGAGCACAACATGCAGATCAATGGAAATACACTGCTGAGGGGAACAGCAGGCAAGGCAGGAGAGGTCTATTGCGCCATGTAGGAATCTCCCAGCCAGGCACAGAACTTGCGCTGCAGCTGCGGACAGCTCCACAGCACTGCACTTAACCTGTTGCTCCACCAGCGTGGCCCATACTATGCAAATTAACATATTATAACATCAGAACCATAAAATATAATATTTCTTTATGAAAGAAGTGGCCCATGAAGGTAAAATTGCCCTTAAGGTCTATGAAAGTGATGATGTAGCCTTGCCTCTGCCTCCATTTACTGTCTTGTTCCTGACACTCTGTTCAAAGTTTTTAAATTAGTGATTTTCAATTTTTTGGTACCAAATGAAGGCATGATCTCATTGGGATGTTCTGAGGATTAAATAAAATAGAAAAGAAGAGAATTTTGTAAGTGGAACAAACTCTCATACGTGAGATCTTATTATCTTGTTCATGGTCAGTGTCATCCAAGCAGTCATTAAAACTAGAAATTTAGGCTTAAATTTGATTCCTGTTTTTCTATTTCTTTTTCTAAGTGGCTGCTAGAATCTTTGATTTTCAGCTCTTCCATGACTTTGAAATCCATGTCTTCCTTTCTGCTCCCTTTGTTAGTCTCTCTCTCTCTCTCTCTCTCTCTCTCTCTCTCTCTCTCTCCTAAAACATTTTTATTATGAAAAATTGAGAAATACACAGAAGTAGACAGAAGAGTATAACAAACTCTATATATCCATTATCCAGCCCCACATCAATCTTGCTCTGTATTCATCTCTCAAATCACTTTTAAGGCAATCTCAGGCATCGTGGGATTTTTTTTGTTAGTTCAAATTGTCCTAGGAACTGGGTAAAACCATTGCTTATTGGATGAAATGGTCTTTTATATATGTGTCATGTGATTTCCCATTGATGATTTGTCTTCACTTTGATAAAAATTTGTTGAGCATCTTTGTGATAATACAGGATTTAATATTACAAATAATGTGAAGAAATGGAAATTGTATGTTTTGTTGTTTCTTAAATAGAGCCAGTTTCAAATATTCCACATTTTTTTAAAATTAATGAATTCACATGTCAGAAAGATTGTCATACCATGGAATTTGTCTTTTGATTTTGTAAGAATTTTCATGGTACTTGAGTAGTCTGCCTTCAAGAAACCTCCAATCCATTTTTTTTTTAATACAAGCTGGGGTACAGGCCAGAGGCGTGGGATGGCAAGAGGGTTCACCAGAGACAGAGTGGGGAGCAGAACAGGCAGATCAGAAATACACTGCTGAGGGGAGCAGCTGGCGAGGCAGGAGAGGTCTGCCGCACCATGTGGGACTCTCCTCAGCTGGGCGTTGAACTCTCACAGCACTGCCGACAGCTCCACAGTGCAGCGTGTAACCGCTGCGCCACCAGGGAGGCCCCCAATCTACTTTTTATGGTTAATGGTTCTCTGTGAAATTTGACAGCTTGCAGAAATGTTATGTTCAAGTAGCTATGGTAATCATGAGCAACTGAGGAGGTGGTGAAATTACTGCAAAATAAGAGAGAAAATGATGTAAGAAAATAGAAAATATAGCAATGCCGGCCATTCTTAGGCACCAGCTTAACTGATTTAGATTTACAACATTGAACTCAAAAGATGAAAGGAGACCAAGATGAACAGGACTGAAGGCAGATGCAAAGAGGAAGGTAAAGTTCAGAAAAGCTCTTAGAAGTATAAGCCCCTCCTGAAACATCTTCCTCGAAAATATTTTTCTGAGTAAAAGGAGGAAGATGAATGTTCAGTGTTTCTGGCCTCGAGATTTATTCCTTAAATTTACACTCCCTTTTCTCCTTTTTTGGCTAATCTTCAAACACTATAAAATAACGGAAGTTCTTTTGTAAATACAGTTTCTCAAAAGTTGATTTTTATATTTGTTTTTCCTATAGAACTTTGGATGTTAATGCAACTTTCGAAAACTAGATTTCCAAATTCCACAGAAGCTGTGTACTCTCTACCAATTCTGATTCAGAACATTCTTTATTGTCCTGAGTCTGTGTATGCTTGCCTTAGAGAATGGGAAAAGTATTACTTAGCCTTTTTGAAGACTGTAAGGAGGAAAGTTTTTCTTTTCTTTTTTGTTTGCCTTTGCTTTAAGAAAGTCTTTAGATTTAGGAAAATTAAGTATATAAAAGAAATTGGGGTATGTTAAAACTGACTTTCAGTTGGTATTGAAGGGAGTGAAAAGAGATTTTAAAAAATAAGTTTTTTCTTCTTCTCGATGAAATCCATGATTAGGTCTTTCCTTTAGCAAATTATCCTTACTATATTCATTTTACAATGGCCAATAAAGGAAAAACATCACCAAGATTTCTCAGTCTTAACTTTTAATTTCCTGGGTTTTGTCATTTTATGTCACATTAATTTTATTTCCACATAGGAGGGATGGTTGCAGGTAATTAATATTACTCTTCTGTACTCCTCCCAGAGGGGAAAAAGTCCCTTCATTACTATGCAGTCGTGAAAGCACAGAACAAAAGAAAAGTGAATTTGAGGTATAGAAAACTCTTCCTGTGTTCCTGTATACCCAGGATGGGGTGGGGTTTTGCACTACCAATGGATTACAGGAGTTGGTCCATGACTAGGAACTTGTGACTGTTAATTAGAGAACATCTCAGTCAGAGTTGTGAATCTAGTATGCAACTCTTTTAAAGGCCTGTTAAAGTTCTGGTGATACTGCTACAAGGGAATTTCTTGTTTTATATTCCTCACTGCTACAAGGGAATTTCTTGTTTTATATTCCTCATTAACGCATTTTTTTATGGACCAAATGTTTTACATCTACAAATTGAATTTGATGGGACAGCACCAAGTTCCTAGAAGCATTTTCTTCCTCCTAGCTTAGAATTCAGGAAAGCTGATCAGGGTTATGTGTTAATTCAGTCTAGAGTCCTCAAACATCTGTCAAATGTTTTTAAATGAAAGAGGAACATCTTGATTCCAGCTAACCTCTAATGTAAAGGCTTAAATGGAGACAAAGAATCTCTGGTGTCCCCTAATATAGTCACAACAAATATAGGGTGATAACTCTCCAGGGTAAATGTAAAATAATTGTATACCTAGGGACTTAGGCAAAAAAGATTTTGTTCTTAAATACTGAAAAGGCAGTCACCCTGAAACAATGGGGCAAATTAGCATGCACAAGCCCAAGCTTTTTAGCCCTACACACACACACACACACACACACACACACACAGACACACACAGATACACACAGTCACACACACACATACACTCAAACTCATAGGCTCACAGTAAGGAATGCTTGGTGCTCGCTGGGAGATCAACACTAAGAATCTTTCTTGGGAAGGCAGCATGTCAGATTTCAGACACTTTCCCTGTAAATGGGCTTTCACTGCTCAAAGGGGGGCTTTCTAATCCAGATAATATAGTCCATTTACATGAAAAGATACCGCTTTCAATGACATGATTAATTTCGGAAATACCTGGCATCTGAATGAAGCCCGGGCTTCAAGAAATGACTGATGATGAGAAAAGATAATTAGGCAAATGTCAAGAGTTGGTGTTTTGCTTGGTGACTGAGGGGCTGGCCTGTCTAGGTTATCATATGCTCATTCCAGATGGAAATGAAAGGCCTTTGTGGGAAGTTGGGGATGATCAACCTATGGTTACGTATGAAATCTCTTTGGCTCATGTTTCTCTGGGTTTTACTCCATCATGACCAGTGGGCAGCCCATGCTTACCTTCAATGGCCTCTCAGTGAATCCCAAACAAAGCTAGCCTTGTTTTTCATGAGGCCTGAAAAATGTAAATTTATCTTGCTTTACATGTCATTTATTCAAAAGTGACCTCTCTGTTCTGAGCCTTTTCAAAAATCTCATTGACTTCTCTTCCTCTCCCCAAAAGAGGAAAACAAAAAAGGAAAAAAGCCAAACACCATTTAATTCTCTGCAGAAAGGAGGTTGAAGACAAAGGCTGAAGTGGGAAGTAATACAAATCTATTCCCCCTCTACATTGTTTTTGAACACTTTTTTCCATTTTTTTTAAAAAATGGCAGTTGTTGCTTTGGTGCATTGGAGGATGTTAATGACCCTGGGGTTTAGTGACCTCAACAGTATAGAGCTGATAGAAAACAGGGCACTCCTAGTGGACTGTGGGAGTATTTCTTCAAAGGAACCTTTAGAATTGTCTTTAATAGTGGCAAGAAAAAGGGAGGTTCTTTTTCTGTCCAGTAGTCCATTTTGATTTTTCCAAAAATTATTCATTATCAACAAGATGTTTGTAGGTGTGCCGTGTCCATGAGTGAATGATTCTTATTAATCTTAACTAAGCTCTTCACTTTACTCTTTCTTTTTCTGCCTGACTGGTATCGAAAGGAGAAAAAGTGATTTTCTTTATGATGCTCTCTCAGACAATGGACCCCTTCAAAAAGAAGAGGGATAACCAGAGAAAGGTCCCAATGAGCCATTTAGACATGGGTATGCCATTTTAGGTTTATATCTGATATTGGTTAACAATTTCTATGAGTTAAATTGTGTCTCCCAAAAGATGTTAAAGTCCTAAAGGTTACCTGTAATGTGACTTTATTTGAAAATGGGGTCATTACAGATATAATGAATGGAAATGAGTTTTTAGGAGTAGAGTGGACTCATACATAAGCTCAAGGTCTTTATAAGAAGATTACTCAAAGACACACAGGGGAAACCACCATGTAACCCCAGAAAGAAAGATTCAAGTGAGATAGCTGCAAACCAATGAGTGTCATGATTGTTGGCAATATTTCCCCTTAAAGTTTCTGGAAGGGGCAAGACCCTACTGACACTTTGAGTTTGGCCTTGTGAGACAACAGATTCCTGTTTTGAGTCACCCATTTATGGTACTTTGCTATAGCTGTCCTGTGAAACAATACAGTGACCATGATTTAATACAGTAGCCCCATAAAGAACTGGAAATATTCTTTTTCTCCATGGCCTTTTAAACCCTTTCAGTCTTCCCCCAATTTCATCACCATGGGCAGATAGGGTGCACAAAAAGACAGTGTCACCTGTCACAAATGATGAAACTTGCCAGAAGTAGAGAATCTGTCTCTAAGAAGCTTGCATGACTGTAAACTACTGCCAGTCTGTATAAAACTGCTCATCAAGTGTCATGGAAGGCCTCCCCCCCCCACCACCAATGAAACACTCAGTATAGTTAGTTCTGTACTCTGAGTACATTATGTATATAAGATGCTCATTAGCCTAAAACATAAAACACCACTTAAAGCAAGACATGAAGGGAGGAAAAAACTGTCAGCCAACTCTATTCCTTTGGAGAAATGCACTATAATATATTCATAGCAAATATGTGAGGTCTTTGACTAAATCTGTTTCTAATAGTAGAATGAAACTGGAAAGAATTGAAATTATCCATTGTGTGGAAATTTTTACTTAAAATAGGACAATTTCATCATTTCAGGATGTTTTAAAAAGCTATTCACTTAGAAGAGTGAAATGTGCTATTATATTAGTAAATAATAAAAAATAAAAAATGAGTTAATTTCCTTCACATTTTCAAACTTGCTTTACACTGCTTGGCTGCAGTGTGTGCAAATGACAAAGTATTAATAATAAAAATAAAAAAGTTTACTGTTTGTAATTCATTTATATGACATAGCATAAACATATTTACTGAAGTACGCCATTTCTTTGGCTTTGAGTGTTCGCTACTGTTCAAACCATCTATGCAGACAGCTAAACAATCTTAAAATAGCAAGATGCTTTTTGCTTTGAGGAGCAGAAAATTACACAAATAGGAGAGGGTCTCACAATCCAAATACAATGATTGTGTTGTCCTATTTGCTTTTAATCATCCGTAAATCCTGAGATACTTAACATTTTATGTTTAAATATTATCTCAGTACAAAGCTTTCCCCATACTTATGCATAATTTCATCTAGAAATTAATATCTCCCACTTATAATGTATCAAAAACTAGAAACATTTTCCTTCCTTAATGGTGTAGGAATTAGTGTAATTTTAAAGCACTCAAGGATATAATTATTTACATGTACTAGAAATATTAACTGTAACTATCTGATCAAGGTGTGTGGAAAGTGGAGAAAAGAAAAACACTCCTTAAAGTTATAAATAGTTAACTGTGTTAAATGTTATTTTAAAAGAATTATGTAGATTATGTGAACCTTACAGATCACAGAAAAAATGTGTTTCTGTATCTTTGTAAAAATTAAATGTATTTCTGTATTTTCAAAATAGCACAGAGTACTTGAAGATTATTTGTTTTATTTGCTGTTAAAGTTAAGTGTGTGTGCGCGCACACACACACCTTTGGTATTCTTGAAAGTGATAGAAATAGTGAAGCATTAATTTAATAAATGTTTTGCCAGTCATACTAAAATTAACTGCGATATATATATGTCAATTGGATCTATATACAATTATAATATTTTTATCATTATTCTGAAGTGTCCTCAGTTTTATAAATGCATCTGCTCATTGTGATGACTCCTATGCTCAGCTTCAATGGAAGTTAACACTTTTCTTCTTTTGTTTATGAAGGTACAGCTTATATTTTTCTGTGATTGATTATTTTTCTAGAAGGTCTTACGATTAACAATATATATATTTTATTGAGTTATTTCACACACAAATGGCAAGGCCCAAAGGGTATTCTGGGTTTACAGAATTTTTCTAATGTATGTGTTCCCTTCTGTATTAAAGCTGCTAATTAGTGCTTTTAAACAGCTCAACATTGAATTGTTGGGAGGCACCATATCAGGGGCTAATATAAAACTGTTTATGTGGAAGGATATATAAAATAAGAAGGTGTTAAACCCAACACAAATTGAGTGGCACAGGGTTCCCACCAGTGCTAATTTTATGTTTGTTTTGTCGCATTTAAAGTTAAGATGACTGTGTTATATCTGTGATGTGGCAGGCGCCCTACACACAGATGGACAGAAATGTGCTTTTTTTTACAACTGCATTTATCTGATAAAGAACTCAATAAGTAGTTTTATCAGGAAATAGCTATTCCTTAACACTAATTTTTATTTACAGCAGGGCATATGGGGACTTTATGTATGTATATTATTTATGTATGTCTTTGTATGTATGGCGGCTCTATGAAATATACTAAAAGTTCCAATTTCTGCTAAACATTTCAGTGAGCTTTTTGTAGTATTTTGATACGCTTGTCTAATAGGGCAATAGTCCATTGATAGAATTTTTAATTTCTCAAGACAGTTTCACTAGTAAGATCCAATGTACATGTATGTAAATGAATCAAAGAGCTTTGCTTTCTTAAGTCAGGGATTATAGTCAGTATCATAGTATCAAGCTAAAGAGAACCTTCAGGGATTGTCTGTTTCAACCCAATACCCCCATCCTCCAAGCAAATTACTTAGACAACTTCCTTCTTTTATGTTCTTTTAGAGAAATTTACCACTCTCCCTCACTACTTGTGCGAAAGTTTAATTACTGGTTTTACAGTATGACTAACTCCTTTCTTTTGCTTTGGGGGGTTTGGGGTTCCTTGGCCAGATCATCTCATTTCAAATGAAGCACTGGACAACTTGTATGAAAGCGCTTTTACTAGAAATCATTGTTTATTAATTGAAATACTTTAGTTTCAAATATAAATTCTGTGTAGCTTTATTCCTTACTTATAATGCTTCCCACTACTCTATGTCAGGGGTTAGTGTTAGAAAGGTTTTAGTTGCTATGATTTTGTTTCACTTTCAGTGTCCTTAAAAATGTTTATTGTTCTTTTTAATATGAGTACTTGGAATTTCTATGATGCTATACATGGAGGAGGAGACACTGATATATTTTAGAGATATTCAGCTATATTTGGGGAATGTCATATGGCAAATGCAAGCTGGATTTTTGGGAAAAAAACCCACAATTTATAAACGTTTAGCGAGTTTGGTTAAGAAAAAAGAGAGTGGGGGCCTCCCCGGTGGCGCAGCGGTTAAGCGCTGCACTGTGGAGCTGTTGGCATCAGCCACGCGAGTTCGACGCCCGGCAGGGGAGAATCCCACATGGCGTGGCAGACCTCTCCTGCCTTGCCCACTGCTCCCCTCAGCAGTGTATTTCTGATCTGCCTGTTCTGCTACCCACTCTGTCTCTGGTGAACCCTCTCGCCGCCCCACGCCTCTGGCCTGTACCCCAACTTGTATGTATGAAAAAAAAAAGAAAGAAAAAAGAGAGTGGCCAAAATTACCATTGTCAGGATTTTAAAGACACTGGAGTCTGTAGCTACCCGAAACAATGGAGAGGACTCAGAGCAACTTTATGACAATAAGATTGAAGATTCATATGAAATTCTTAAAAATGCACAACTTACCTAACCTGACAGAAGATAAAGCAGAAAATATAAATAGTCTTAGATATATTAATATTGTTAAACATGCAATTTAAACCTTGCCACAGAGAAATGTTTTGACCTAAATGACGCCACTGGTAAATTCTTACACCACTTAAAGCTGAAATAATACAATTTTATACAAGCACTTTTAAAGAACAGGAAAAAGAGGAAACCATTCCCAACTTACTTTATGAGATCAACAATATCTTACTACCATGTCCTGGCAAATATACGAGAGGTAAATTACAGTCCAACCTCTCTCATGAATCTACATACAAAAATAGTAAACATCTTTAGAAATTGTAATCTGATGACTTATAAAAAGGGCAATATATCACAATTATGTAGTTTATTCAAATAATGCAGTGTTGCCATGACATTTGAAAAATATCACACAGTATGATTTACCACACTAATGGCAAAGATAAAAATTATACCATCAGGTAAATAAGCATAGAAAAAGACATTTGTAAAATTATAATAAAAATAAATCTTATAATAAAAAATAAATCTCAGTTAATTAGAAATGAAAGGGAATTTCCCTAATCTAATCAAGAATATCTACAAAAAACTTTCGGTAAACATTATCCTTGATGGTAAAACAATGAAAACTTTCTGCCTTATATGACAACAAAATGTCTGTTATCATTTCCACTTAACATTGTACTAAAGGCCCTAGTTACTGCAACAAAGCAAGAAAAAATGGATTGATGGATCCATTTGAAGTGGAAATGGTAAAACTCCTTATTCACAGGTGACATGATTGCACAGAAAATTCAAAAGTATATACAGATGATCTATGAGAATTAATAAATGAGTTTAACAATATCTCTAGATAAAAATAATGAAAATTCATTTTATTTTAAATAAATTATTTACTATTTAATATTGTTTATTTAAAAAGTAAACTTTATTTTATAGCTTCTATGTGTATTAGAACTGTATTTAAATTTATAGGAAACTTGAAACATTAACACAGAAATTCCCATACACCTATACCTAATTGTCTTTATTAATATCTTTCATATGTGTGGTACATTTATTGCAATATCGAAATAATATTCACACATTATTATTAACATCCCCAAACTTTATTCAGATTTCCCTAGTTTTCACCTAATGACATTTTGGTGTCCTAGGAGCCAATCCAGAATTTTTTGTTACCTTATTTGTCATATCTTTTTAGATTCTTTGTGACTATGACAATTTATCAGACATTCTTTCAATGACCTTGATTTTGAAGAATATTGGCTAATATTTGGCAGACCACTCTGCTATTTGGAATTGGCCAATGTTTTTTTTCTCATGATTAAGTTGGGGCTTTAGGAGGTAAGGAGGTAAAGTGCCATTTCATCACATATCAAGGACATATACTAGCAACATGATTGATCACTGTTGATTTGGACCTTGATAACTGAATGGAGTTAGTGTTTGTCAGTTTTCTCTACTTACAGTAAAGTTACTCTCTCTTCCCTTTCTCTATTGTGCTCTTTGAATAAAAGTCCCAATATGAAGCCCACATTTAAGCAATGGAATTTATGCCCCTCCTTGCTGAAGACTGGGTGTTTGCATAAATTATTTTTAAATTTTTCTGGATGACAGATTTGCCTTTTCTCCTGTTCGTTTATTTATCCAATAATTTATTGGCATCAGTATGGATTCTGTATTTTTTTCTTATTCATTAGAGGTTACTTTGTTTTATTTCATTGTTCAAATTGTTCAAACTTTGGCTGTTGGGAGCTCTTTCATTTGGCTACTGTGTCCCTTTACTAATGTGTCTTTTTACAAAGCTTGAGCATTTCTTAGTTGTTTCAGTCTCATCTTGTATATTTCTAAACCAGTACTAGAATTAGTACATTAGTACATTTATCAAGGATAAAGCAGGGACTGCTATTCTCCTAGCTGACAAATTGGACTTTTCAGCCAAAGGAGTTAATTAGTGACAAAGACGGGCACTATATAATGATCGGGGAATAATCCATCACAAAGATATAACTGTCATTAATATTTACACACCCACACAGGTGCACCTAAACATACATATATATATAAAACTATTAACAGACATTAACCAGGGCACTAACAGCAACACATTAATAGTAGGGGATCTCAACACCACTTACATCGATGGATGGATTATCTCAACAGAATGTAAACAAGGAAACAATAGCCTTAAATGAAGTAATGGATCAGATGGACAATGGGCATATACAGAATTTTCCACCCCCAAAGAAATGAGTAACATTTTTCTCAAGCCCAAATGGACATTCTCAAGAATAGATCATATATTTGTCTTGGGACACAAAACAAACTTAAATAAATATATATATATATTGAAGCCATATCAAGCATATTTTCTGCTCACAATGGTATGAAGCTAGATAGCAATCACAAAAAGAAAATTAAAAAAACACACAAAAAATATGGAAACTAAACAGCATTTTTCTGAACAACTCTTAGGTCAATAAAGAAGTCAAGGGAGAAATAAAAAATTACCTGGAGACCCATGAAATTATGAGACTGACAGATCCTATGAGATACAGTCAAAAATGGTATTAAGAAGAAAGTTTAGGGCCATGCAGGCACACACCAATAAGCAAAAGTTGCAAATAAATGATCTAAGCTCCCATCTGAAGGAACTAGAATAAGAAAATCAAACAAAACCAAAAATGAGTAGAAGAAAAGAAATAAAAATAAGAGCAGAGATAACTGAATTACAAACAAAAAAAAAAAAGTGGTACAAAAGATCAATAAAGCCAAGATAAAAAAATGGAAAAACCCTTAACTAAGCTCACTAAAAATAAAACAGAAGAAAAGCCCTAATATAAAGAATCAGGAAAAAAAAAGATACTGCAGAAACACAAAAGATTATATTTCTCATCTCCCGCTATATGAATACCAAATATTTTTTAATCCATTCATTGTGGAAAATGCTTCAATGAACAAGGAGTACAGATATTGCTTTCAGATTCTGATTTAGTTTCTTTGTATAAATATTCAGAAGTGGATTTGCTGTATCATATAGCAGTTATATGTTTAGTTTTTTGAGTAACCACTACACTGTTTTTTATCATGCCTATAACCAATTTATATTTCTACCATATGCTCACCAGCCTTATTATCTTCTTTTTTTATAATAGCCATCTTAACTGACTTCAGGTAGTAATTGTGGTTTTGATTTGTATTTCTCTGATTATTAGTGATGGTAAGCACCTTTTCATGTATCTGATGGCCATATGTATATCTTCTTTGGGGAAATGCTTATTCGAGTTCTTTTGTCATTTTTAAAAATTTAGTTATTTGTCTTTTTTGTGTTATTGAGTTGTATGGTTTTTAAATATGTTTTTGGATATTAATCTCTTTTGGATATCTCATTTGCAAACATTTTCTCCCATCTGTAGATTACTTTGATTTTTTTGAGGAAACATAACTACCCCTAAGTAGTAAATTTAATTTATAGTCTAAACCTTATTTTTGTAGATGCTGCAAACTAATTCATAGACAATTCATGGTTTCTTCCAGACATGAGAAAACAATCTTTACTGAACATCAGGGATTGCAAGCTATTAGTTGATAAAATTTGACTAGTCAAAGTGTGTTAATTTATATGCCCATGACTTCAAAAAAATCAAAGTTTTCACATTTAAAAAATTCAGATTTTTGAATTTGAAAATATTGAGAATTCAGAATATCTGCCTATACTAAGCTTACATTCTGGCATGGCAGCAATTCCCTAGAGCTGAGGAGCAGCTCCCCTTTCAATAGGGTCCTGTCTCATTTGTTTAAAAAATCATGGGTTATGTATGTATATGCCAGTATGTGTATGCATGCATTAATTACCATGTGTTTATATATAAACATGCTTATGTATTTATAGAATTTCTGTTAATATACATATCACAGCAAGTTATAGTTATAGTGCACTCCTCCCTGGTATTAAACACCTGCATACTTCCCTCATTGTTGTTGACTAGTTAGTCCCTGTAATCATTTAAATTTTCAAACTCTTTCTAGACATTTTGGAAACTAGGCTAATGACAAGTAAACTCAACAAATTGACACTTTGAAATTTGATCATCTGGGAGCTATTGATATAAAAATCTCGTATTAAAAATATACCTTCTAGGCTATATTGTCAGGGATCTTCTTCTACTGTCTGGTATAGTATATAATTGTCTGCTTTGTTTTGTTCAACATATCTTACAGAGTGTTCACTTGAATACAAACTTCCACTCATACTATTGGCCCATTTGGTACTTCCTAGTAGTTGAGCTTCATGCCACGATCTTTGTCCTAGCCCGTCTGAAAAACTTGTGAAGGGATATACCTAATGTAGTATATATTTTGATATATATTTATATTTTGTCATCTACATTAATAAGTTGTTTAATAAATGAACTGTCTGAGATGGGGGGAGAGGTACGTAACATTTATTTCCTAGAAATCTTTTTGTGCTACATAGCGAAGAAGTCACAAAGTAAAGATAGCATGTGGTCAAACTGAATGGGCAAGAAAAATAAGCATATAAATAAGCAGTATACATATATAAAGCTATAAGGAATGTGAGTGGTTTGGCAGACACAGTGAATCACCCCTCTATAGCTCTGAGTTCTGATCTATTGAGAAATAGACCTAAAGAGCTAGATATGCAAATGAGATGACAATCATGGAAAACCTAATTGAAATTGCACAGGAATTCTATTAATTCTTATTGTCAGAATATTAAATTACTAAAGTGGAAGTGGTTATGAAGTTTTGGACAATTTCATTCACAGTTAATTTAAGTAATGGCATTTATAATTATGAAAATTTTGTTTCTGTGGCGCTAAGGCTAGATAAGAGATAGTAAATACTTGCTAAAAGGCAAGTATAGTAGCCTCTTTCTCATTTCCCGGGGGTGGACAGATTGTAGTTACTGCTTGAGATAATATGTATTTAACATTCTTGGACTGCTTTGTTTATATGTTTTTGTTTGCTTTATTTTGCACCATCGTTTTCTTGGTGTGAACTTATTGTAAGATAGGATGGCATGTTGGAACTGTTTGCTATGGAGGGAGAAGGCACTATAGATCTGCCTTATAAAGAGTTTGCAACAATATGTGTTTACAAATTGCTTACTTTGAGATGGACAGGTGAAAGGCACTATATAAGTGCCAAGTATTATTATCTGTCTAAATCTAGCTGAGTGAACAAATCTTTTTAATGCTCATTTTAATGACACAGTTGTTCCATATGGTGGACTTCAAACACATAAAACAACACAGAGTTAGTACATTCCCCAGAGAGAACTCAGTAGTCCAGGTGTGCCATATTTTAAACAAGGGTAGAATTAAGAGCACAGCTTTTCAAAATTCAGACTCAAACAGCAATTCAGACCAAGTTAATTTCTCTTTGTTATTTCAAATAACACAGGTTTCTTTCATTAATGAACTAAGGTCATGTTCTATGAACTGAAAAGCAGATCCAAGTCAGGTTACAGCATTTGGGTCTGTATGGATTTTGGTAGGACAGAGTCCAGTGGAGACTGAGCAATTTGCTTAATTTTGATTGTTTGGGGCCTCCCTGTTGGCGCAGCGGTTGAGCGCTGCGCTGTGGAGCTGTCAGCAGCAGTGGTGTGAGTTCAACGCCCAGCCAGGGAGAATCCCACTTGGTGCAGCAGACCTCTCCTGCCTTGCCCACTGCTCCCCTCAGCAGTGTATTTCTGATCTGCATGTTCTGCTCCCCACTCTGTCTCTGGTGAACCCTCTCGCTGCCCCATGCCTCTGGCCTGTACCCCAGCTTGTATGTATAAATAAATAAATCTTTAAAAAAAATTTTTTTGATTGTTTGGTAAAGATTTGGGTTGGACTTGTTTCTTGGCAATGTTGTTTCTATGAAGATGGTATTCTTCCGAGAGGTCTTAGGTGGTGTTTAGGTTTTGATGGATTTTGTTCACTGTGGTTCAAAATTCTCACAGCTTTTTGTTTGGCAGATGGAACTACCTGGGCCATAATGTCTGTCCACCTAGAACATCACAGTACGTTCATACAATAGTTCTGGTTTTAAGAACTGCCTAATTTTTACTGAGACAGGTTCCTTTTTATTCTTTTGATTGTTTTAATTGTTGAAGTGGACCTCTCTTTTTCTGATTGTTGTTATACTCCTCCTACAAAATAACTCAGGTGTCATATGTGACATCTTGGGGAAGCCAGTTAGTGACTTAAGAACTAGAAGACAAAAGTCTGAGTGAGAGAGTGAAACCAAGGTTCTTGTTTTTTGGTGTCCTGGGTGGGAGGGTCTGATTAGCCTGGTGGATTTTATGTCTCAACTCTTGCTTCAGTCATTAAACCATAATCATAACGAGGTCAAAGTGGACCATGTTGACTCCAGATTACATTCACAGACCATAGAGTTTAACCTAGAGAGAAAAATGAGTGCTTCAAGTGCAGAGAAAACTGAGGAAGAGAGATCAGCTTTGAAATATAATTCAATAGACCTAATTACTTGTTCTTTTCATGTAGCTAGAAAAAAAAAGTCTCTGAGTTCCTTCGAAATAAGTATTTATTTGTATATAGTTTACAAAGGGCCTGGTGTCTAATGATTTAGCCACTAACTCATGTTGTAAGTATGTCAAAGATCTAAAGTGATATGTGATCCCAAACTCAGAGAATTGTGGGGCTTCAAATGCAGAGCATAGCTCCAAGAATGGTAATTATGATGATGGTGATGAAGACGACAATGATTACTAAAATTTGTTGAACACTTATTATGTTAAAGGCATTAACTTAACTAACTTGCCGTTAATTTTTGTGAACTCATTTATTTGTGCAATACCACAATAAAGCTTGTATTTTGTTATGCTCATTTCACTGATGGGGACCCTGAACACACAAAATTTAAATCAAATTACCCAACCAATGTATTGGGTCCAGAATTCAAGTCAGGTGAATCCGTGTCATGGGCCCCAAAGAAAATCCTTATAATGGAGTTGCCAAAGAAAGATGGAATCCTAGAATAGTGGGCTTATTGAGAAAGGAAATTTTTCTAATATAACTTTGAAATAAAGGAAGGGTCATGGGGCAGGGGAAATCGACAAAGGTGATGACACAAATCCTATTAACAGGTTTGTTACAGAAGAGGGGAGGGAAGGACTCCTTAGTCCTAAGAGCTCCACCTGAACAATGCTGCCTTCAGTCCAAATTATTGCTGAATGAAGGGGCGGGGCGGAGAGGCTGGGTGATCAAAGGCCTTTCAGAGAAGGATATGAAATGGCAGCCACAGGCTCTTCCCTGTCTCCAGAAGTTCATTGCACTGAATTTAATAATTGCTTCCCATTATTGCCTGACTGTCCTTTCCAAATAAATGCACCTGATTGGGATGGATTTGGTGTGGGAATAGCTGTTCCAGCCTATTAGCCAGCACCTTTCTTGAGATTTCCTTGTCCACATTTATTAAGGAGATTGGGTGATAATTCAGACTGGGTCTGGTTCTCCTCCGAGTTTCAGAATTACAGTAATGAGTGCTGATCTTAGGCCTGTAAGTCAGTTCTTTGTTTTCACACCCATCTTAAACCCTTTTTTCAGTAGCAGTGGCAGAAGCACCTTGCTGTGGGGTGTGAAACAAGATCATGAAACTCAGGGCTTTTGATGCATTCTGGGGCAGGAAATTTTAGGGGCAGATTCTCTTACTTTTGCTTTTATCTTGCTCTCTGACTGGCAGCTTCTGTCATTCCCATGCAGATCCTTTTAGAAATAAACCATGAGAGCCAATGGGGGATTTGTGACTGCTTGGGGTAATATAGAATAAGCATCATCTCCCTTCTAGAAATTGAATCTTTACAGTGCCTGATACTTTACTACTAGAGCTGTTTTTAGGTCTCCTTAAATTCTGAATTCACCACCAATGCATGACCCAAGCTCTGTAAGTATAGTGATTTTGTTCTAGAAATCACCATCCCCATTAATATTGATATTGTTATTATTAGGATCTTAATAAGGCCAGCCACTAGTTAAAGCACCTTCTCTGTAGTAATCTTTGAATAGTCATAATAACCCTGCAGGTAGGTTTTATTGCCACCACCATTTGGCAAGGATGGCAATCAATACTAAAAAAGACAAAGCACTTACCCAAGGCCATGTAGCAAGTAAGCTGGACTGAAACACAGATTTGGGACCCCAGTCCTGGTGCTCTACTCCCTCGTTTTCTACCTTTTAGCTTCAAATAGTCATGGGACAACTTAGGTGTTAGAAAAATGTCATCAGCCCAGAAGACAAGAAGAGCAATAAGTGATAGCGGTAAAGAGATTAGAAAAGAGCAACAAGATGGGTTCATGATCATGACAATCTAGGAAGGACTTTGGAATGTAGAAGATAGTTCAGCCACACTGGCCACATGACTGCCGAAAGTAAACTCATGAAACACCACACTCTGATGCAGTAGTGAAGGTGCCAGCTCTGAGAGGTAGCAATTAAAGACCAGACTTTTTCTACTCATCTCACTTAATCCTGAGAATCTCTCACTGCCATTTTACTAATGGAAAACTGGGCAGACGTGGTTATTTGTCACAGTTTGCAGAATTAGGGAGTTTAGTGTCAGGGTAGTAACATCAGCCTATGTCAGAGAGTTCCACATGGAAGAGTCCAGAAAGAAAAAAATAGTGTTTGATCAGCACACACTGTAAGAAATGATTTAGGGAATATTTTTATGTAAATAGAGACAATTCAAAGAACCAGTATGAGATTTTCTTCTGTCTTTCTTTCTCTGTCTCTTTCTCCTGCATGTGTATGCCCACACGCACGTATACACACACACACACACACACAGCCTTAGTGTAGTTCAAAAGGAAAAAAACCTTAAACAATGGTACTTTTAAAAAAGGAAAATAGAGCAGTATTACTACATTACTTTTCAACTTCCGTAATTTCTGAGTGTGTCTCCAGAAAAATGAGGTCGCGTCAGTGAGAGAAGTTTAACCTACAATGATCTTTGGTAATTTGATTGTAACTTTGATAGTGGGATTCTACTTTTTGATTCCTTAAATATGTTAGAATTATCAGTGGTATGTGCCTAATCCTACATAATGTAAAAGTCATATTTAATTAAATTAATGTAACTGAAATAGTTCAGTCGGCTTAAATTGTTCATTTTCTCTAACTAAATATCAGCTTACACTAAAAATTTTATTAATCACAGTAATGAGAATTTTTATATTAAATATATATATTACATTTAGTTTAAACGTTAATAGTCTACATTATTTTAATAAATTGCGCTAAGGGAGTATATATGGAATAAGTCTCTCATGCAGATTTTATTGGTTGCTGCATAGTTAATAGACACTAATGTGATCAGAGCCTGGATGTGATCATAAGATCAGTAGTTAAAATGATTGAAATATAAATTAGAAGCTGGAATAATTGTTTGTTAGAAGCTCAGATAATAACTGTTTGGTAATGCTCGGAAGGTCGAAGAAATAAAACATTCAAATGTGCAGCAGGAGCAGGCGAGAGAAACACTTTGAGGCAGACAAAGACACTGGATGCTTTTCTACTAATTGCTTCTCTCTTTCCACGGAGGACTGACGTGACCTGCCCCCACTCACTCCTTGTCCCTCTTGGTTCTTTAGCAGACCTCTTAGCCAGCACCAGACCTGCTGTTTCTCTTCCTCCATTTCTCCAGTCACAGTTCATGAGTCATGATGGACCAGGACAAACCATCTTGCCTCCATCTTGCCATTAACGTTCTCAAATAACCCAATTTCTGAGACCTGGTAGACAAAGTCACCCATGTTAACTGAGGACTGGGATCCTCTTTCTTCTATGGCAGGAGTCAACAGAGTCTTCCTGTGAATGGTTAGTTGGGAAACACTTTAAGCTTTTGGACCATAATCCTTTTTGCAGCTACTTAACTCTTCCCTGATATTCTCTGGAAACAGTCATTAGAAAATAATAAGCAAATGTGCATGACTGTAAGCCAATGAACCTTCACAAAAACAGATGTCAAGTTGAGGTTGGCCTCCTGATTATAGTTTGCTACCTCCTGTTCTATAGTGTCAAAGGTTCCCCTGAACCAATGACATATCCTACTTTTTCTTTCAAAAGGAGATTCTTAGTTGAAATTATCTTTCCTGACAATGGGACTGGCATGGATTTCTTTTGCCTGTTTATACGCTGTGCTATCCTGACAAGGTAAAAGTGGAGATTGCTAATAAAGTAGAAGCAGTCTATACTCCATGACCCTGTAGGTCTGAAGGTTAATTTAAAAAGGGTGTGATTGTATTTAAGAGACTTAGTCAACTATTCTGTTCCATGTATCTATGATGTCCTCCAGAAAGGATTTGAGGGTGAGAAGATCTAATCCTGCAGACAGATTTTTGGTAATTTTGATAGTGAACATCCCTTTTTTATCTGAGGTTTTCCTCTAAAATTCTTGGTAGATTTATTGGAAAACTATTTTCTTTTGTTTCAGAGCCTCTGCTTCCTCCCTAAGCTCTCCATGCTAATTAATTCACCTGCCTTCTTTACCTTTTGGAATATTTTTCTTTAGTTATTTATCTTGGTGGCTTGACTTAGAAAGTTCAGGTTTGTTTTCCAAGGAGGGTTTTTGGTGCATATGAGCAATGTACCCTCTCAATCTTCTTAATAAATTCCTTAAGGAAGTTGGGGATTTCTGACAGCAATTTTTGAATAAAAGGCCTCTGATTTCCTTTTCTACTCCTCCTCCAGAAACCAAATAATCCTAACATTGTTTCCCCATAAACTCTTCTACAGATCGACTATTTCAACTTTTGACTTCAATTATTCATTTTCAATGCTTGTGTGTTAAATTCATTAATTTCTATTACATTCCTGTAATTTACTGACTCTGGGCAAAGCACTGTGAAAGACAATGTTGATGGAGACAAAGACATCTGAAATAGCCTCTGCCCTTGGAGATGCTAATCATTAACCTAAAGGAGAAGGTTGTGTGCGATAAGCACTGCCTGAGCAGCACAGAGAAAACTGGTAAACACGGGAGACCATTGTGCTCCGGGGCATTGTTCTCTGGAATAGTGGTCACGGGGGATCTTTCTGTGCAGTAGCCTTATGTGTTTTTTATAATGACTGTATCCCAGTTGGCTTTGGGGTTACCACGCCTCTTTATTCTCAGCCCACTGGTCAACTGTTACTGACTTTATTCCCAGGGGGCTCCCACGCCTGGAACTTAGTTAAGGCTCCCTTTCCACTCCCTGGGTTGGAGTTAGGTTTGCCAGGAAACACAGAAACCCAGTTTGGACCCCCAGTGTCCTCTTTGTGCCATTCCAGAAGCAGTTTCTTTTTTTCTGTTGGACTGGATTTTTTGAACAAAGAGTCTGAAGGTGCAGATTTTCAAATGTAGCCAACACAGAGCAGCTCGGCAGAGAGCTGGAACCTGCTGGCAGCATTTAAGATTGACATCAGTCTGGGGCTGAAACCTAACTGGACTCCTCAGTTACCTGAACCATTTGGTTTTTTTTGTTGGTTGGTTGGCTTTGGTTTTTTAGCATAAGCCAGTTTAAGGTGGGGTTTCTGTCACTTGCAATGGAGTTACTGATAAGGCATATGGGAAGGGAGCTTGGATTTGAAAGGTAACAGAATCATCACAGGTAAAGATGAGGTTACAGTTTCCAAACAATTTTATTTACATACAAACTCCTGCCTTAGACAGTGTTGGGTAGACTTTTGCATTTGGAATAAAATAGAGAGTCAAAGTTTGCTGGTGTTGGAAGCTTCCACTGCCAACACCAAGATCGTTCTTGCTGCCTTCACCAGCAGACCTGGAGGGACCCAGTGCCCCTGCGCAGTAAAGTCAAGGGCAGGTATCTACAGAGGTTGACCCTTGTCCCTTTTCCCTCCAAATTCACTAATTATGTCATTATACATCATGTTCATCACAATGTCCAGAGATGCTTCAAGCAGTGTAGGAACCCGAAATCAGCCAAACTAGGAAGAGCGCTTGCGAGCACTCACATCTTCCCATGAACCCCCTCACTTTCCCTGGCGGCATCCCGCCGCATGCCAGCAATCTGCATTGCCCTTCAAGGTCTCCATAGATGGCTTTTACTTTCACCTGAAGTTTCTAACCTTTCCACCAAATTAGTTTTCCTAGCAGAAAATAGTTATTTTTATACCTCTGTGAATATATGGGAGGAAGCAAGAAAAAATATATTTGGAAATCCACCATTTGTAGGTTTATATTTTATCTCATTTAATTTTTGCCATTATTATTAAAGGAAATTAATATTATTTGCTGATGAAGCAACCACTGAAGAACTTATTTAACTCATCAAATCTGCATAGCTTCTACCTGGAAGTGTCAGGATTTGAACCATTTTCCTTTGATTCTAAAGGCCCTGCTCAATCCTCTGGACTGCGCTAGCACTTTTTTCTCCATTATCTCTCAATGACAGGCTGACCATACCCCACCTTTACCTTCTCCTCCTACTCACTGACCAAAGAAGACATCTGCTGAGAAATCAAGGACTTCCTCTGATTTTGTCCCTCTGATTCAATATTCCTCGTGGGGTTAGGCCATTATCAGGGTCCAGTGATGGGGCCTCTTTCTGGGACATCAATGAGCAGTTGCTTTTGTGTCTGCCACGACTGGTGGTTGTGGTTTAAGGTTCTAGATAAGGCCTGAGGCTGAGTTTGTGGTGCTTGTGGCTTTTGGCTGCAGCAAGTCTGTGGCTTCTACTGTTAGCAGCTGCAGCTGTTGAGAAGGGCAAAGGGAGGACTCCAGCTCTTGTCACCTCTTCAAGCACTTCCGGGCCCCTCACAGCTGGACAGCCGAGATTCTATCAACACTCCTCAGTGTGCTGTTCGCAGCTGGATCTCTGCTCAGTTCTGACAGTGTACAGCTTTTTCAAATAACAGCTTTTTCAAAGAACATGTTCAAAGTCAACACTTCTACCTCCCCCTTGGCTCTGGCCTTATGTGGATACACTGTGCCTTCAGCAGCAGGCGTGGAGGGACCCAGTGCACCTGCTTGTTAAGGTCAAGTGGGGGTATCTATGGAAGTTGGTAATTGTCCCTTATCCCCCCAACTTCATTAATTATACAAACAAAGCTAGACTATCAGCCGTGAGTGTCCAGCTATCTACCTGGATCAACCAACTGAATTTTGGCGATTAAGAGCCTATACTTGAAGTAAGAGAGATTTAGGTTTGAATGCACATTCTCGCTAGCATTTAATAACTATGTTACCAGTAGAGTTCTCTGAATTTTAATAGTCTCATGTACAAAGTGGGGATAAATTCTCCTTCACAGGGTAAGGGGCTAACAGGATTCCCTGGGATCTTGGAGATTTTATCATTCTCTGTCTCTTCTGGGTCTTCTTTTAAACTTATCTTCAGCTGATACAGAACTATCCCCTGGAGCACTCTATTGGACTCAAACCCTTCCCCAGAAGGCAGGAGACATCTCTGCTTCCGTTCTTCAGCTCAGCACCATGTCATTCTTGACAGTCAAATACCAGGCTGATGGGGTACTGAAGACCCTTCAGGGTGGTTCCCAGCTAGGTAACAGTTGAACTGTGGGGGTGCTAGTACTTTTAGGCCCTCAGAATCGGGGCAGAGAGAACACAATGACTGATGGTCTGCTGAAAAGTGATGAGTAAGTTGAATGAGAGGGAGGATCAATTCATGTGCTCAACTTTGTATTTGTGTTGGCAAGATGAGAGGAAGGCACATGAAACTACAGGCTACAAGGGGGAGAGTGTGATTAAGTGACAACCAAGCAGTACAGACAGAAAGGGCTCTGGGGGCCCGACCTTGGGGGAGATAGCAGAAGCAGCCAAGTGTTGACAGTTTTGCAGTGTCAACAGTACAGTTGTACAGTACAGTGTTGATCTGATGTTCTTGTGAGATACTTGCCCAGGGTTAGAGATTCAGTGGTGTCTGTGAACATGGCAATTCCCTAAATCACATCTTAATGATTGTCTCATTCTCTCAAGTCCCAGGCCTCTATTGATTGAATAAATCACATTGGAAAGTTTTCAGGGTCACAGGATAGCATTTTGTGCTTTTTTTTTAATTTAAATTTTTTAAATATATATATATTTTCATTGCTATTTATATCTTTTACATTTTGTATTCCCCTTGGGTAGCCCACCACCAATTCACCCTCCTGGTACTGGAACAAAAACAGACACAAAGACCAATGGAACCGAATAGAATACCCAGAATTAAAGCCGCATATCTATTTTGTGTTTTCTAAGAAGTCATTGAGCTAGGACTTTCAACCATTCTCAAGTTCGGGTAGACTTGTAAATTTCTAAATGTATGAGGCAGAGTTGCCTTACTGACACTCACTGAGCACATGACCTTGAGCTTCTGAACCTGCTAAGCCTCACTTTCTCTGCTGAATGAAGATGATAGCATTGTCCACACAGAATTGTTATGAGGATCACAGAAGATAATATATACAAAGTTCTTGATATATGGAAGGGGTTTTAGTATAAGACAGGTTTATTGTGGTCACTGGTGGGGTTTGGAAGAAATACTTAGAAATGAATATTCAATCAGAGGATGTGAGAGCTGCAAGTGATCAGAGTGGTCACTTGGGCCAACTCTTCTTTTTATCTATGTCAAATGGAGGTTGACTATACAAAATTATTTGTTCAACAACACCCCCTTCCCCCAGTCATGGAGTGGGGCAAGCCACCATGTCTCCTAACTGGCCTTCTATTCCATTGTTGCATCCAGTGCTGGATTTTTACAGTAAATCACAGTGTTCAGCAATCCCCTCATCCTGTCTGCCTCTTTGTTTCACTGGTTTCCTCCAATATCATCCATATGTACTTTATGTTAGACACTGTGGGGTATTTAATAATAAATCATATGCAGTTCTTGTTGTCAAGGAGTTGGGATCATATTTGACTTAGGTTCTCAGTTTCAAGAGAGGTAAGTGGAGAAAAGGATCGATAGGGATGGTGGGTAAGTCAGGCACAGAGAGAGGCGAACCAGAGGAGTGGTTCAAGTTGGAGTTTACGACAGGCAGACTAAATTCACATCCTTTCCTTAACCTTGAGCAAGTTGTTAAAACTCCCTATCTGTCTTTTAAATGGGGATGATAAGACTACTGGCTAGGTTTGTTGTGAGAACATAGCACAGTGCTCGGCACATAACAAGCACTCAGTCAATGCCAGGTGTATTGTATGCAGGAAGGGTTGGGGGGAAGTGTTATTGGAAGAGGACATACTTAAAAATAGAGTCACAGAATCATAGTAAAGCATGTCTGATGCTAAGTGGTGATTCTGTTCTCACCCAGGGAGTGAAATGCTTGCACAACAGTGATTTCTTGACTTTTTAGCAGTGAGTCCGAAGGCATTTCTTTAGTTAGGGGCTTCAAAGTTACAAAAGCTTCCCCATGCTTAACACCACAGAGTGATGTAGCTCAACAAATGAGACCTCTGAGTTTTCTTGGGAAGTCAAAAGAGGTGAATCTGAACTCTTAAAATTATTTATTTATTTATTTATTTATTTTGCAAGTTGCTACTTCTCTTCTGATGAGCAGTTTCATCTGGGCACATGAGTTCTCCTAGTTCCCTACAGTTCTATTTCAAATCCATTTTTCATCAGCTTTATTACACATTTTTTCAGACTTGCTCTCAATGTAATAGTAATACCTACCATTTCCTTTACAGTGATTTATGACTTTATTAAAGCTCTTAGATTTCTGTTCAGATTTCTAATCTGTTGACTTGGGCCGTTTTGTATAATTTAATTATCGTCAGAAGTTTTGCTAAAGGTAGGGACACCTGAATTTAATGAATGCACTGTTTGCATATTTCACATCATAAATAATGATGCCCAATAAATTACATCTTAATACTAATCCTGTAGTAACCCGTATAACAACTCCCTGCGTTTAGATTCCTACCGTGGATCAAATCCTCTTTCATGGCACTTGACGTCTGAATTTTTCCCTAGGACTATGATGCCCTTTTTATTGTCCCCACTTATATTATAGTAACCTCCAGAGCTACTAGAAGTTGACTGGTAAAGACAGAGAGTGACAAAATTTAATTTTATTTTCTAAGACTTCCTTTCCTGTATATACAAATATCAAGAATCGAGTGGGAGCCAGTTCACTTGTTTCTAGTTTCTTCCTTACAGATCTGTTGGTTATGGTGGAGTTTATGGGCCACTATCCAGAATACAATTCCTTCACACAATACAAATCAAAGTCACCACTTTAAGAAAGTATTTCAATTTTACTTTCGTCAAAGATTTAAAGAGCCAAAGCTTTTTTAACTTCTCGTTTCACTTACACACACAGCCCATTATAACCTGCATAAACAAGGATGACAAGTTGAGATTAATGAGAGTCCCCAAGTGACAGAACAATTTAATTGTCAGAAATCATAAGAGCTGAACTTTACCAGTGTATTTATCTAAGACAGCCATAGTCTAAAAACTTCCTTAATTGATTATGACCAATAAGTAATAACTTGGAAAGCAGTTTTCTGGTATACAAATAACAAATGACTCATAATAGTTAATTGAGGTATTAAGATGCATAAGGGAAGAATATTAGATTGACTAGATAGATGATTCATAATGTAAGGCAAATAATTGGAGAGTTCATACTCCTAAGCAAAATATAGCTCATAAGCAATGCTGAAAGTACATCAAATAAAGGGAATTGTGTTTGCTAAATGAACTACCAGCTAATTGGGTATCACAGTTTTGTTGCCTCTAGGCTCTCTTGGATCCTTGCTTTCAGGCAAAGTAGTCTTCCTGTGCTTCTTTTTAAGCCACCATTCTTATCTTGGATCTCACAGTCCTTGTATATAAAGGTATGAGGTCAAAGCAGGGTGGGCAGTGGGTAGATTCTTCAGACAACCATAGAGAGTGGACTGTGTGATGGCTGAGCCAGAGTCTCCTGCCTGATCCTGCCTTTCAAAGCTGGGGCTCAAAAGCCATGGGCCCAGCTTTGATCCAGGACAACTGGTGCAATGTCCCTCCTGCAATCTCTTTGCCCTGGGCTGAACTTACTGACAGATGGTGGCAGTTGCTTCTGTAATAGAACTTTGGGAATCCTCTGTATCCCAATATCTGCCTACCTCAGTGGATGCTGGATTGTTCTCCATCTCAAAACCAGACAAGTAAAGAAATGTGATCAAAGTCACAGCAAAAGTTAAGTGGCTAAACCTAAACTTTCCAACACCAGGTTATTTCTCTGCAATCTTAATCTAATAAGAATAGTCTCAAAAATGTAATTTAAGAGCAGATCTCTTTGGTAGCTACTCATGGTCTATTTCATCTTGATTTGTCACATCAGATTTTAGAGAATGCTGCATTCTGCTTACATGTTTAGAGGAGTGCTAGAATTTCTTGCTGAGAAGTTCATCCCAAATCCCTCACTTTCAATGCATTTAGATTGACTTTGATTTCTTACTGCACAGAGTTCCAACTTCTTTCTGAGCTTATTTTTTTCTTGATCCTACTTTGCTGATGGCTCACAGATGGGCCTTTCCATCCACGAACTGGGTACCCCTGGGCTTTATTTTAGTTTAATTTTTAAATAATAACGCCTTTCATTGATACAGGTAAGAGATAGGCAGCATTTTTAAAAAAGCTAACTACAACACGAGTGCCTGACACTATTCTAGGTGTTGGACACCTTACTTCATTTAATCCTCACTGAAACTTTGAGAAATAGAAGATCTTTGTTTGCAAATGAGAAGCCTGTCACTGAGTGAGATTAAGTGACAAAATGGTGTGTCACACCCTCCTCCCTTCGGTATCCTTTATGCCCAATTGTGCCTAACACATTTTTTGGCATGGAATTGGGTACTTAATAGTTGTCAGTAGAACTCAGTTCTGCAAAGATTTTCATTAGGCTTTAGATGTAATGGCTAAGTGTGTTTATATAGAACAACACCATTCTGTTCTCCCAGCCAGAAAACCAATGCCCAGTATCTGATGGTGGTTTGATAGCATCAAAAAGAAATTGTGCCCACATACATATATGCTGTGACTAATTAAACCTCTGGATTTTAATACAGTTTTTGAAAACTTTGTGGTATTTAATACATTTTCAAAGTTTAGAAATATAGTGAGGTTCTGACTCTCTTCTGGGAGAATCCCTTCATTGACT